>JAGDQO010003181.1:0-14039 GCA_018342035.1 Solanum appendiculatum | reverse complement strand
GTTAATATAATGATCTTAAGGTGAAATTATATGAGCCCATGCATGATCTATTATTTTTAAGTTATGAGTCAATGATGAAGTTTATGAATGATCAAAAGATGAATTTTATGAAGTTATGCATGGTCAAACTATGAAATTATGATGATTTAAGATTTGCTTTGAGAGTAAAGCATAAATGGTGACAATGTTGAATTGTGAAAGGATTTTCTCACATAAAGGATTCATAAGGGTTAAAAGATTTTGTCAGCTAAGTTTTGAATGAAAGATTAAGGAGCTATTCTAAGGAAGGGAGAAGAGGCGATTACCCATGTCTATAGCAAAGATAAGCTATGAATTATGATTAATTAGTGGGAATTATACTTAGCACTGAGTTGATATTGAGATAAATGTTCTCCCATTAGTAGAGGCTGGGTTTCTAGTAGCAATATCTTTTTCCCATAACTATGTGCCACCATAGGCTTATTGTCTTAGATATACATTAACTAGTGGATTCACTTAAGCTTGAAACTATGGCTCTTACCTTGGCAAGTAAGGACACCTCTTTTCTGTGTGGGGTAGACACTGGATTCCATAAAATAGCTCACATGGTCTATGTCGATTAAGGCTAATTTCCCACATAATGAACTAATTTTACTTTCTAAAGGCTTATTAAACATATGTTGTTTTAAGATGATTTCCTTGCATTGAATATGGCTCTTTACTTCACTTTTTCTATCATGTTATCCTATGATTTAAACTTGGTCATTGTATCTTATGTATAGCACCTTTTTATCATGATTTTTTAACATTATGCATAGTTATCATACTTGGTACATTCTTTTGCTAACGCATACTCTTACCTACATTTTCTTATAAGTGAAAGATCCAGCTTATCTCCATCCTCCCATGGCTAGTTCGTTGAGATAGAGACTTTGAAGACTTGGTGTGTCCTCATATGTTCGAGGACATAGCCACCATTACCTTTTCATGTAATTTTCTTTTAAGACTTGTATGGTTTACGCCCCACTTTCATTTCAATGATGTATTAGATGGCTTTGCGAATATGTTTAGACTTTCCATACTTTGATATAAATTTCCTTTGAACTTCTTACTTACTATTATCTTTTATGATGCATGCTAAGTGGCTTGTATTGGGAACTTTCGCGATCTTGTACGCCATGTCACATCTAGGAGGAACTTTAGGTCGTGATAAACTTTGTATCAGAGCAAGGTTTTAGAAAAGTCCTAGCATGTCTAATAAGCCAAGTCGAATATAGTCTTGTTCATAGGTGTGAAGCGTGCCACAATTATGAATTAGAGGCTATAAGATGTTTTGGAAATTCAAATTTTTTCATAACTCTAAAGTCGTGCGATAGAGTTTAACTCTATATGTCTCTCTCCTAATCTCTATCCGATGCTTTTAAGGAAATGGCCACTCGGAGGGCATATGCAAGTAGGAATACAAGAGAGAATGTGGAAAAAGAAACTCCTCAAGTTCCGGTCGACACTTTGGCCGTGCAAGTAACTAATGCAGAGTTTAGGGCTACTTTCTAGCTGTTGGTCCAAGCCATGATGGCTCAAGCCAATAGGGAGGTTGTGGTCCTTGTGAACCCAAATGTGGGTACGATGGCGTTTAGAGTGAGGGCTTTACTTGGATGAACCCTCTTGATTTTCATTGTTCTAAGGTTCAGGAAGATCCTCAAGTGTTCATTAATGAGGTGTATAAGGTTCTAATGATCATTGGTGTAACCCAGTAGAAAAACCAGAATCGGCCACTTATCAACTCAAGGGTGTATCTCAAGTGTGGTTTGAGTAATAGAAGAGTGAGAGAGCGGTTTATTTGGGACCTCTTGATTGGGAGAAGTTTAAGGTTTCTTTCCTTGATAGGTTTTTCCCCTTAAGATGAGGGAGGCAAGGGCGCTTGAGTTCATTAACATTCATCAAGGGAAAATTAGTGTGAAGGAGTATGCATTGAAATTCATAAAATTGTCTAGGTATGCTCCTACTATGGTTGTCGATCCTAGGGCAAGAATGAGTAAGTTTGTTTGTTTTGGGAGTGTCTAAAACGGTGGTCAAAGAATGCCATATCGCTATGCTTATCAATGATATTGAAATTTCTCGTCTAGTGGTTCATGCGCAACAAGTATAAGAGGAGAAACTGAAGGAAAAGCCTAGGGAGGCAAAGAGGGCTATGGCCAGTGATGGTGACTTTTCATGCTCAACGTCCGATGGGTATGGTCGTCCTAAGTTTCGACAAAGGTTTTCTGGTCAAGGCTCCTCCAATGCTCCTCCTAAGTTCAACAAGTAAAGGTTTTCTACCCCTAAACCTCAAGGAGGAAATGCTAGTGGATCTTTATGGACTACATGTCCTAAATGTTGAAAGAGGCATGAGGGTAGGTGCTTAGCTGGTACGGATAGTTGGTTTGGTTGTGGTAAAAGTGTTTATAAGATAAGGGATTGCCCATCACTTACAGCTAAGGGAAGAGAAGGTAGATAAGCTCTACCTAGTGATTTAGGTTCAAATGATCCCAAGCAAAACTGGTCCTATGCACTCCAAACACGACATTATCAAGAGAGTTCTCCCGATATGGCTACCGATATGTTAAAAGTCTTTAATCTCTATGTTTATGCTTTGCTTGATCCCGACGCTACCTTGTATTTTGTAACGCCTTATGTGGCTATGAGGTTTGATGTTCTTCCGGATGTATTATTAGATCCCTTTTCTATTTCTACTCCTATAGGTGAATCTATCGTGGCTAAGAGAGTTTGTAGAAATTGTACCGTCTCCTTATCCCATAGAGTCAGTCATGTTGATCTTGTAGAGCTTGATATGCTAGACTTCGATGTTATTCTCGGGTTGGATTGGTTGCATCCATGTTATGCCTCTATTGAATGTAGGACCCGAGTGGTCAAGTTTCAGTTTCCAAATGAGCCTATTCTAGAGTGGAAAGAGGGAAATTCTATACTTCAGAGTCGATTTGCTTCTTGTCTTAAAGCTAGGAGGATGAATTCTAAGGGTTGCATATACCTTCTTTTTCAGGTAAGGGATATGGGTTCCAAAACCCCTATCATTGAGTCAATCTCCATTGTGATTGAGTTTCCAGAAGTGTTTCCTGATGATCTACCTAGTATTCCTCCTGAAAGGGAAATAGACTTTGGTATTGACCTTCTCCCAGATACGCAACCTATCTGTATTCCTCCTTACTGAATGGCTCCTACAGAACTTAAGGAATTGAAGGAGCAATTAAAAGACTTACTGGATAAGGGCTTCATCCGGTCGGGTATCTCTCCATGGGGTGCTCCTATTTTGTTTGTTCAAAAAAAGGATGGGTCACTCTGCATGAGCATTGATTATCAACAATTGAATAAGGTTACTATTAAGAACAATTATCTTCTTCAAAGGATAGATGATTTGTTTTGCCATCTTTAGGGAGCGAGTTACTTTTCCATGATTGACCTTCGGTCGGGCAATCACCAATTAAGGGTGAATAAAGATGACATTCCAAAGAAAACCTTTCGGACTAGATATGGCCATTACAAATTCTTAGTAATGTCGTTTGGTTTGACGAATGCTCCGTCTGCATTTATGGATTTGATGAATAGGGTGTTTAGACAATACCTAGATATGTTTGTGATTGTGTTCATAGATGATATTTTGATTTACTCAAGGAGTGAGGATGAGCATACCAACCATTTGAGGATTGTGTTGCATTCCTCAAGAGCGAACCACTCTTTGCAAAGTTTAGTAAATGTGAGTTTTTATTGAGGTCTGTGGCTTTACTTGGTCACATTGTTTCTAGTAAAGGTATTGATGTAGATCCTAATAAGACGGATGTGGTTAAGAGTTTGCATAGACCTCTATCCACTTAAGATATTCGAAGTTAATTTCATAGGTTTGCCTGGTTACTATAGAAGGTTTTTTTAGGGGTTCTCTTCGATTTCCTCTCCATTGATGGCATGACCCAAAATAAATTTAAGTTTATGTGGCCTAAAGCATGTGAGAAGAGCTTCCAAGAATTGAAAGATAGGCTTACCTCCGCTCCGGTATTAACACTACTGGAAGGGTTCAATGGATTTGTTGTTTATTGTGATGCCTCAAGAATTTGGTTGGGATGTGTCCTTATGCAAAATTGGAAGGTTATTGCTTATGCTTCAAGGAAACTTAGGATTCATGAAAACAACTATCCTACCCATGACTCAGAACAAGCTGCGGTTGTGTTTGCATTAAAGATTTTGAGGCATTACTTATTGGTGTCCATGATGATGTCTTCACCGACCATAAGAGTTTACAACATGTGTTCAAGCAAAAGGATCTCAATCTTTGCCAAAGGTGGTGGCTTGAGTTGTTAAATGACTATGAAATGAGTGTCCTCTATCACCCTGGCATAGCAAACGTGGTGGCGGATTCCATTAGTCGATTATCCATAGGTAGTATTGCTCACGTAGAGGATGATAAGAAGGAATTGGCTTGAGATGGTCATAGATTGGCTCGATTGGGTGTTCGGTTGATTGATTCCAATGATGAAGGCGTTGTTGTTCATAATGGTGCTGAATCATCCTTTTTGTGAAGGCAAAGCAAGGTCTTGATCCAATCTTGATTGAATTGAGGAAAGCGGTTCTTAAGAAATCTGTTGAGGCTTTCTCCCAAGGGGTAGATTTTGTACTCCAATATCACTGTTGGTTTTGTGTTCTGAATGTTGACAACTTGAGGGAGCAAATTTTATCAGATGCCCATAGTTCCCGATATTCCATTCACCCGGGAGCCAGCAAGATGTATCATGACTTGCGGGAGGTCTATTGGTGGAATGGGATGAAGAAGGACATTGCATAATTTGTGGCTAAGTGTCCTAATTGTCAACAAGTGAAAGTTGAGCACCAAAAGTCGGGAGGTTTGTCCAAAGATATTCGTATTTCTACTTGGAAGTGGGAAGATTTGAATATGGATTTCATTATTGGTTTACCACCCACCCGGTGACAACGTGGCTTGATTTGGGTTATTATGTATCGTATGACAAAATTTGCTAGTTTCATCCCGTCAAGGTTCCTTATTCGGCGGAAGACTATAGCAAGTTTTACCTAAGGGAAATGGTCAAGCTGCATGGAGTGTCCCTATACACTATTTCCCATCATGGTAAATAATTTACTTCTTAAATCTCTAAATCTGTCCTAAAGGGTCTTGGTACCTGTGTTGAGCTTAGCACGGCCTTCCATCCTCCAAATGATGGGAAAGCTGAGCATGCAATCAAAACTTTGGAAGATAGGTTGAGAGCTTGTGTAATTGATTTCAAGGGTAATTGGGATGATCATTTACCTCTGATTGAGTTTGCTTACAACAATAGCTATCATTCTAGTATTGGTATGGCTCCATTTGAGGCTCTTTATGGTAGGAGGTGTAGATCTCCTATAGGTTGGTCTGAAGTTGGCGAAGTCACTTAGATAGGTCTCGAGTCAATACATGAGGCTATGGTGAAAATTTAGCTTATTAGAGAGAGGTTCAAAATGGGTCAAAGTCTGAAAAATTCCTATGCCAATGTTAGAAGGAGAGATCTAGAATTTTATGTTAATGATTGGGTCTACTTGAAAATCTCACCCATGAAGGGTGTAATGAGGTTTGAAAAGAAAGGGAAGCTTAGTCCCCGTTATGTGGGCCCATATCAGAATTTATGGTGAATCGGTAAGGTTGCTTATGAACTTGACATGCACAATGATTTAGTATTGATTCACCCGGTTTTCCATGTCTCCTTATTAATGAAGTGTGTTGGTGATCCAGCATCTATAGTTACATTGGAGAGTGTTTCTTATGAAGAAGATCTGGTTGAGATTTCAGACCGGCATGGTTTGAAGTTGAGAAATAAAGAAATTTCTTCCATTAAAGTCCTTTAGAGGAATCAGTTAGTTAAGGGTGCTATGTGGGAGGCCGAGGCCGATATGAAGTGCCGTTATCCTCATCCTTTCCCCTCCATTCCTACTCTAGCTTGAGGTATTTAGTTCCTCATGGTTCGCTCTTTGGTCTCATATGTCTTAGATGTTCATATGATTCCTCATTTATGCATGTTCATGAAAAAAAAGCTTGATTTTTAGAAAACGAGTTAACTTGATTGATTTATTTATGTTTATGTGCATTTGAGTATATGTTGCATATATACCTTATGATATGGTGTTTTAAACAAGCTTTAGCTTGAAGTCGGTGTTTCCTCCTCGGATATGTGCATTTATGAGATTGCATTCATGTTGGGCTATTAGGTTTAATTCCAATCCTTCTTATGATGTCTAGATTCTCATTCGAGGACGAATGTTCCCAAGGGGGAGATATTTTAACACCTCATATTCAAAAGGAAGGAATTTTCTTATTTTCATGTCTTGTGCCTGTACCAAAGGAATCCATCCATTGACGGTAGGTCGACTTACGGGCCGTAGGTGGTAATGGTAGGTGGCAAGGTGATATTTTTTAAAATTTCACGTTTCAAGATCCCATTGATGGTTCGACTGGATGGCCCATCATTCCATGAACGTGTAGTAGGTAGGTCTCGTAGGTCACTCTCAGACTTAGTGGAATTTTTTGGGTTTAAGTTGGGATCGACAGCTTGTATGTAGGGTCCGTAAGTGGACCAATGGACCATACATGGCAACCGCCGTTTGACATACGGACCGTAGGTTGAGATCTGGTAGTTATTTTTAAGGGCTTTTTGGTGTTTTCCCCAATTGACCTGTTCTTAATCTTGGTCGGTTAAGCTGTAATCCTAAGCCCTATATAAGCCCTCTATGACTAATTCTACCCTTTCCTAATCACTTTTCAAAGTTTCCCAAATCCCTCCAAGTTTCCCCTAATATTTCACTCTCTAGAATATGGAAGAAGAAGAAGAAGGTTCTAGGGTTTCCATTCATATCTCCTAAGTTCACCATTGATTTCAAGATTTTGGCACCAATGTATGATAACTTTCACCTATGGAGTCCTTTCCTCCATAGTGTTTCTAAATTTTCCAATTTTGTAAAATCAGATTCTTCAGTTGAAATTAGGATTTTTCTCCTATCTTATGGGTTGCTTCAAAATATGATCTAATGGATTGAATTGAGTCTTTTTATGCATGAATTGAGTTAACTGAATGATTTAAGGTGAAATTTTATGAGCCCATGCATGATCTATGATTTTTAAGCTATGAGTCTATGACGAAGTTTATGAATGATAAAAAGAAGAATTTTATGTAGTTATGCATGTTCAAACAATAAAATTATGATGATTTAAGATTTGCTTTGAGAGTGAAGCATAAATTGTGACGATGTTGAGTTGTGAAAGGGTTTTCTCACATAAAGGACTCATAAGGGTTGAAAGGTTTTCTCAACAAAACTTTGAATGAAAAATTAAAAAGCTATTCTAATAAAGGGAGAAGAGGTGATTGCCCATGTCTATTAATGTTAAGATAAGTTATGAATTATCATTAATCCATCAGAATTATTCTTAACACCGAATGGATATTGAGATAGAAGCTCTCCCGTTAGTAGAGGATGGGTTTCTAGTAGCAATGTCTTTGTCCCATAACTATGTGCCACCATAGGATTATTGTTTTAGATAGACATTAGCTAGTGGATCCACTTAAGCTAGAAACTATGGTTCTTACCTTGGCATGTAAAGACACATCTTTTTGGTGTGGGGTAGACACCGGATTTCATGTTATAGCTCACATGGTCTATGTCATTAAGGCTAGTTTCCCACATAATGAACTAATGTTACTTCTAAAGGCTTATTAAGCATATGTTTTTTAAAATTATTTCCTTGCATTGACTATGGCTCTTTACTTCATGTTTTCTATCATGTCATCCTATGATTTAAACTTGGTCATTGTATCGTAAGTATAGCCCCTTTTTAGCTTGATTTTGTAACCTTAGGCATATTTATCATACTTGGTACATTCTTGTACTAATGCATACTCTTGCCTACATTTTCTTATAATTGTAGGATCCGGCTTATCTCCATCCTCCCGTGGCTAGTTCATTATGATAGAGACTTTGAAGACTTGGTGAGTCCTCATATGTTCGAGGACATAGCCACCTTTACATTTTCATATCATTTACTTTTAAGAATTGTATGTGTTACGTCCCACTTTCATTTCAATGATGTATTAGATGGCTTTGAGACTATGTTTAGACTTCTGCTACTTTGATATAAATTGTCTTTGAACTTCTTACTTACTATTATCTTGTATGATTCATGCTAAGTGATTTGTATGGGGCCTTTCGAGGTCTTGTACACCATGTCACATCTAGGGGGTACTTTAGGTCATGACAACATATTAGGACCTTTCTAAAACCTTTTGCTCTGATACAAACTTTGTCACACCCTAAAGTAACCCCTAGATGTGACATGGCGTATAATACCTCGACAGGCCTCATACAAGCCACTTAGCATACATCATAAAAGATTGTAGTAGTTAAGAGTTTAAAAGATAGCTTTCACATCATAATTGTTGACAAAAGTAGCGGAAGTCTAACATAGTCTCAAAGCCATCTAATACAACAATAAAAATGAAATTAGGATGTAACCCATACAAGTTCTAAAGTAAAATGGCATAGAACTATAAATGTAGCATTGTACTCGAAGTATGGAGACTCACCAAGTCTTCGGGTCTCAAATGCAATGAACTAGCCACAAGTGGATGGAGAAGCACCGGATCCTATATTTTTAGACAATGTTGACAAGAGTATGTGTTAGTATATCAAATGCACCAAGTATGATAACTATGCATAGAAGTCATATAATCATGCTAAAAAGGAGTTATACAAAAGATACAATTACCAAGTTAAATCATAATATAACATGATGGAAAACATGAGTCGAAACCATAGTCAATGCAAGGAAATCATCTTAAAAGAATACATATTTGAAATAACTTTTTAGAAAATAACCTTAGTTCATTATGTGGGAAATTAGCCTTAACAAACAAGACCATGTGAGCTATAATATGGAATCTGGTGTCTACCCCACACCGAAAAGAGGTGTCCCTACTTGCCAAGGTAAGAACCATAGTTTCTAGCTTAAGTAGATCCACTAACTAATGTCTATCTAAGACAATCATCCAATGGTGGCACATAGTTTATGAGATAAGGAGATTGCTACAAAAAATCCGGCCTCTACTATAGTAGAGTTTCCATCTCGATACCCTCTCGGTGCTAAGCATAAATCCCACGGAAGAGTCATAATTCATAACTTATCTTATCATTAGTAGACATG
The DNA here is from genome assembly GCA_018342035.1 of Solanum appendiculatum. Taxonomy (NCBI): domain Eukaryota; kingdom Viridiplantae; phylum Streptophyta; class Magnoliopsida; order Solanales; family Solanaceae; genus Solanum; species Solanum appendiculatum. The sequence continues at coordinate 4,834 of JAGDQO010003181.1, read as the reverse complement.
GGTAATCACCTCTTTTCTCATATTTCATGGAAGACACAACAAATAGCCAATCCAAACTAAAGTTCATTAGAATAGCTCCTTAATCTTGATTAAAAGTTTAGTTGAGAAAAGCTTTCAACCCTTATGAATCCTTCATGTGTGAAAATCCTTTCTCAAAAACAACCACATTGATGCTTCACTCTCAAAGCAACCTTAAATCATTTATCTTAATTTCATAAAGAACATGTATATCTTCGTAAATTCATCTTTCTTAGTTCAAAACCGCATCACAAGATCAAAATTTGAAAGCACCCATAAGATAGCAGAAAACCCTAACTTCAATTGGAGAATTCTAACTTGTAAAATTGATAAATTTAGGAACCCTGTGGAGGAAATGACTCCATAGGTGAAAGTCATCATACCTTGATGCCAAAAGCTTGAAATAAATGGAGGATTATGAGGCTTGATCTTAAAACCCTAGATTCTTCCTCTTCCTTAGAGAGAAATATTTGAGAGGAATTTAGAAGAATGAGTTCAATTGGGTAGATTTAAAGGTTAAAATGTTTATATAGGGTTTAGTAAAGAAGCTAAAATGGCATAGTATTGGTTTAGAATAATTAGGAAAAGATCTAAAAGATCCTTTAAAAAACTATTGGACCCTCACCAACAGCCTGACCTACGGTCCGTAGTTCCAACCACGGACCATCCTGGTCGGTCGTTTGTGTGTTCAGAGACTGCCAACCTTGGACGTCCAATGATGGGACCCCATGTTCGGTCTTTGCTTCAACCTACGGTCCGTACATGGCCACCGTAGGTCTGACTTTTTGCCCTAAAAATTCACTAAGTATGGGACTCACCTACCAGACCTATCTACAGCTCATGAATTGGACGACGGACCATCCAGTGTTCACCCTTTAGGGACTAGTGCACAAACTTCAGTAACCCGGGGTAGAGGCAGAGGATGAAGAGAAGTCTCTAGTTCAGGCGGTGGTTAAAACTGCACTTATGCCTTTGTTGGTCGTCAGGACATGGAGTAATCTCCTGATGTTGTTACAGGTATATTATCCATCTTCACTCATAATGTATATGCATTGGTAGATCCTGGCCCTAAACATTCATATATTACCCCATTTGGTACTAAATATATTGGGGTGAAACAAGAATTTGTTCTTACCCCGTTTGTTGTATCTACACCAATTGGAGAGTCAATTGTAGCAAAAAAGATTTATCGAAAGTGTACTATAATAATTTGTAACCATCATAATTTTGCTGATCTAGTTGAGCTAAATATGGTTGACTTTGATGATATTATGGGTATGGATTGGCTAGCCTCATGCTATGCCTATGTTCACTGTCGCACTAAAGTTGTCAAATTTAATATTCTCGCCGAGTAAGCCCTTCAATGGAAGGGTAATACTGCAACACCTAAGGGTAAGTTTATTTAATATTTTAGGGCACGAAAGATGATTTCAAAGGTATGCATTTAACACCTAGTTCGAGTTAGAAGTATAGATGAAGGACTACCAACTCTTCAATATGTTCCTATAGTTAATGAACTTCCAGATGTATTCTCACATGATCTTCCAGGCATTCCTCCAGAGAGAGTAATTGATTTTAATATTGATGTAATTCCTAACACTCAGGCGATATCTATTAATCCTTCTAGAATTGCTCCTGCCGAGCTGAGGGAATTACAGGAACAATTGAGAGATTTGTTGGACAAAGGCTTTATTAAACCTAGTACCTCACTGTGGGAGTGCCAGTTTTATCTGTACATAAGAAAAATGGATCCTTGTGGATATGTATACATTATAGACAACTAAACAAAGTCACAATAAAAAATAAGTACCCACTTCCAACAATTGACAATCTGTTTGATCAATTGCATGGTGCCAAGTGTTTCTCAAAGATTGATCTAAGGTCAGGGTACCACCAACTAAGAGTTGAAGGTGGTGATGTTTCAAAGACGGCCTTCAGAACAAGATATAGTCATTTTGATTTTTTGGTTATGTCGTTAGGGCTTACTCACACACCAGCAACTTTCATGGACTAAATGAATTGAGTATTCAAGCCATTCCTTGATATATATTTGTGATCATTTTTATAGACGATATTCTAACATATTCACAGTGTGAGGTAGATTATGCAAAGCATCTGTGAGCGGTATTGCAGACACTTCGAGATCATCAATTGTATGCTAAGTTCTCTAAGTATGAGTTCTTCTTGAGTTCAGTGGCCTTCCTTGGCCATGTAGTTTCTGACGAAGGTATTAAAGTTGATAATCAAAAGATTGAAGCTGTAAAAAGTTCGTCAAGGCCCCTGACACCTTCAGAGATTCATAGTGTTTTAGGCCTAGCATGCTACTACCGGCGGTTTATTGAGGGGTTTTCCTCCATTGCAACACCATTGACTAGTTTAACACGTAAGGCAGCTAAGTTTCAATGATCAGAACCGTGCGAAATTTTTTTCCAGGAATTGAAAGATTAGCTTACATCTCCACCTGTCCTAACTCTTCCGAAATGGACAGAGGTGTATGTTGTCTACTGTGATGCTTCAAGGATCAGCTTAGGTTGTGTCCTAATGCAAAAACACAAAGCTATTTCATATGCCTCAAGGAAATTGAGGAAACACTAGCAGAATTATCCAACTCGTGATCTTGAGTTGGCGGCAGTTGTATTTGCTTTAAAGATTTGGCGTCCAACTCGTGATCTTGAGTTGGCGGCAGTTGTATTTGCTTTAAAGATTTGGCGTCATTATCTCTATGGGGTACATGTTGATATATTTAAAAATGACAAGAGTCTCCAATACATCTTTATGCAAAGATATTTGAATTTAAGGCAAAAAAGATGGCTCAAATTTTTGAATGACTATGATGTTGATATTTTATACTATCATGGTAAGCCTGACATTGTGCCCGATGCTCTCAGCCGCAAGTCTATGGGTAGCTTAAAGCATGTTGAATTTTGAAAAGTAGAAATTTATAGAGAATTGCATCAATTGGCTAATTTCCAAGTTCGCGTAGTTGACTTAGGGGATGGAGGAGTTATAATTCAAAATGTAGTAGAATCATCACTTGTATTAGAGGTGAAGCAACGACAACACGAGGACCCAGAGTTAATAGAATTAAAAGAGGGAATCCAAAAATAGAAGAAACCAATCTTGAGACTCACAGAATATGGAATTCTCATGTATCAAGGTCGAATATGTGTTCCAGATATCAGTAGGCTTCGAGAGTGAATAATGAGAGAGTTCACCATTCAGGATACTCTATTCACCCTGGGGCAACAAAGATGTATCTTGACCTGAAGGAGGTCTATTAGTGGAATAAAATGAAGAGGAACGTCGCAAAACTTGTGGCTCAATGTCAAATTTGTCAACAAGTAAAAATAGAGAATCAGAGGCCTAGTGGATTAACCCAAACTACAGAACTCCCGATGTGGAAATTGGAGGTGATTAACATGGATTTTATTATAGGTTTTCCCTGGAATGTACGGAAGTATGATTCTATATGGATTATTGTCGATAAGCTAACAAAGTGATCCCATTTGTTTCTTGTTAGAACTACTTACTCGGCAGAAGATTATGCCAAGCTATAGAGTGTCTCAATTTACAGCTAACTTTTGGAAATATTTTCAAAGGGGTTTGGGTACTCAAGTTAATATCAGTAAAACATTTCATCCACAAACAGATGGACAAACTGAGCGCACTATTCAGACGCTCAAAGATATGTTGCGAGCTTGTGTGCTGTATTTTAGAGGAAGTTGGGATGATCATTTACCTCTTATTGAGTTTGCATACAATAACAACTTCCATTCAAGTGTTAAAATGGCTCCTTATGAAGCTTTATATGGTAGGAAGTGTAGATCGCCAATCGAATGGTTTGAGGTCAGAGAAGTTGAGTGGCTAGGATATGACATAGTTCACCAAGCAATAGAAAAGGTGAAATGTATTCGACAGAGGTTGCAGTCAGCCCAGAATAGGTAGAAATAATATTTACATATATGATGCCGTAATTTAGAGTTTGTAGATAATGATTGGGTATTTCTAAAAGTTTCACCTATAAAAGGTGTCATGAGGTTTGGTAAGAAAGGGAAATTTAGCCCAAGTTACATCGGGCCATACAAAATTATTCAATGGATAAGTAAAGTGTCATACAAGCTAGAGTTACCTTCTGGATTGGAGGCAGTCTCTCTCGTTTTCCATATATCAATGTTGTGGAAGTGCACGGGAGTTCCCTTAAGTATTGTGCCCATAGATGAAGTCCAAATCATATAAAATTTATCTTATGAAGAAATACAAATTGCTATTCTTGATCGACAAGTTTGGAACCTTATAACTAAGGAAATGCCCTCAGTTAAGGTGTTGTGGAGGAATAATAATGTTTAAGAGATGACGTGGGAAACCGAGGAGGAAATGAGATCAAAATCCCCCATCTTTTTGAAATCTAAAGACAATATTTGCAATGGAGGTAGAACAATAGAATTCACAAAAGAATGAGGGATGTTCCCAAAAGAATTATGAGTTTTCAGCATATGGGGGAAAAGGTGATGAGTACTTATGTATATTGATTAGTTAAGCTTTGCCTGTTTAATGGTATATGCAAGTGAGGCCCAAAGGTTGGATTCTTCTACATTTTAGGTTTACAGATAGTCCATTTTACAAAGCAAACTCTGCAAAAATTTCATAAAATCATCCTAAGACTTAACCCTTATAGTAATAATTCCATTTGAGGACAAATGTCCATAAAAAGGGAAGGATGTAACACCCCGTAACCACTAGTACATGTGCTGCTAAGTTGACGTCAAAAAAAATGGAAATGAGGATATAAATGAAATGTTTTATTAAGAAATGTATA
>JAGDQO010003180.1:0-18804 GCA_018342035.1 Solanum appendiculatum | reverse complement strand
TAATTGAATTGTTGAGGTGTTTCACACCCTTTAAGAAAAGAAAATTAAGACATAAATTAGGCATAACTTTCCATTTTTACCCTTATTAATTATTGTCAAATTTATGATTAAAATATCTAAACATTATTATATAACTAATTCCAATACTAATTAATGAAGGGTAAAATTGGAAGAATATTTCAAAAGTAGTCTTGAAGATTGAACAATTCAATTAATTTGAAAAATGAAAAATGTCTCAACAATTCAATTAATTTGAAATAGAGGGAGTAGTAATGTAGGTATTAATTATGTAAGTATTAGTTATGCGGAATTTAATTATGCATGTATTAGTAATGTAGGTATTAGCTATGTAGGTATTAGTTATACATATATTAGTTATAGGGGGTTTACTTATGCATATATTAGTTATGTAGGTATTCATATATTAATTTATGTATAAGTTATATAATGTTCGATAGTTAATAATGAAAAAATTTATATACTTTATCTTATGTGAGATAGAAGATGGAAATATAAGTGATACTTATCTAACTAATACTTACGTTAATAATCAGCTACCAAACGACCCTAAGAAATGTGACTAAGATATGTAGAGAACACAATACTTATTTGAAATGTTCGTATTGTTACAATTTGTTTGTTTAATGGCATTTATTTGAAAAATAAGCTAAATAAACCAGATTTTGACAAAAAAAAATTTAAGGATAAATTGAGTCGGATTTTTTTTAGTTAAGTATAAATATAAATTAAAATTATTTTATTTAATTATTTTTAAAAATATTAAGTTTATTAATTAAAAAAATTGATGAACGAAGTCATTTTATTTAAAATTATTTTTGTTTTTGTTTTCACGAAAAATGACTTCATCCGTGATTTCTAATTTTTGTTTTTGTGCAAAAATAAAAAAAATACCTTGTAAACTCATAAAGTATCTTTTAAAAATTGAATCACATAATTTGGAAGGAAGAATATAACTCACATAATTCAAATTATGTAATTATAAATTTCAGCAAATAGTTCTTCGGGGTGACTCAATTGGTTTGGAGGGTGGTCATCCACACGGATGATCCCCCTTCAATGATTTCTGAATTGAGCTTGTTGCATAAGGCTTGCCTAGTAGGGTTTACATCCCTGGTGTGATTTGCAGGCTATTACACAGTGAATTTTAAAAAAATACATTATTTATTGTGGGGCCCGCCCGCCCGCCCATAGATTGATATAATAACTGATGATCTTTTTATAAAAATAAAGCAGTTGGTTGAAGTCTGTAGAAAATGGTTAGTTAGTTTTTACAACTTCTTAGAAAGGTTCTCCGGCGAGAAAAAATACAAGGCAATTGTGAAAATGATAAAGAGAAAACTGAAATTCAATGGCAGAAAAGGCGAGAGGGCCAGCGAGGACGACTTGAAGGAAGAGGTGATTGAATGGGAGATGAGGCCCGGCGGAATGTTAGTTCAGAGAAGGAGTGATAATTCCGACATACCAATTACTCAGAATTTGCGGATTCGTGTGGCTTATGATGCCGCGCGATATGAGATCTCCCTCAATCCTCACGCCACTTTTGGTAAAAACTCTCCTTCACTTTTCTTGCATTTTTTATTTCCTAGGAGTTGATTTGATTAATTTTTTAATTATATAATTTAATATTTTAAAATTTTAAGATAAGTATTATAAATTGTAATTTTTTTTTATGTCAGTATAATAAAAACATATAGGAAGTCTAAGAGCTCGTTTGGCTTAGCTTAAAAAAAGTAGCTTTTAAGTCAAAAATAAAAAGTCAAACTGAAATGACTTTTAAGTTAAAAAATAAAAAATAGTGGAAGACTTACTTTTGATTTTTAACTTATTTTAAGTTATTTTTAACCTTGCCAAACACTTTCTAACTTATTTTGAGTCATTTTTTGACTTATTTTAAATTATTTTTATTTTTGCCAAACACTTCCAGAAGTCAAAAACTGACTTAAAAATAGATTTGACCAACTTTTTAGCCAATCCAAACACCCTCTAACTACATATGCGTTCTCTTTGAATGGGCTGAAGTTTAGACTGACCTTTAGGTATTTTGTCAAATATATTGTTTTTAAAATATTGATCCAAATTCACATAGTTTAATCTCAAAGAATGAAAAATATAAGGAAAAATTACTAAATTACATAGCTTTAAGTAAACTATTTTCCATATTTCCCTATATCTTTTAAAAATTTCTAAAATCTCTTATTTTAATAATGTATCTGTATTAATGTATTAATATATCCGTGCTTTCACTAATGTATCCGGATCAGGAAATCCCTTATTTTAATAATTTATCTGTATTAATGTATCCGCGCTTTCACTAATGTATTCAGATTGCCGTATTAATGTATCCACACTTTTACTAATGTATTCGGATCGGGAAATCCCTTATTTTAATAATGTATCTGTATTAATGTATCCGCGCTTTCATTAATGTATCCGGATTGGGTTAATTTTAAGGGATTATTGTAATTAGAAAAAAAATAGGGATAAATAGTAATTTCATCTTTACACTATGTGATTTATATAACTTATACAAAATATAATATGAATTAAGTCTTAAGATATAAAGAGTATTTAATACGTCAAATTTCATAATCATTAATTCATTAGGTAGGTATTTTGACGATATTTGGTTTTAAAAAGAAGAAGACTGTGAAGTTAAAATTGGAAAACACTATTTAGAAGTCCAAGTTTCATTTGAAGAAAGTGGTAAAATTTTGTGAGTGAAGAAATAATTATTTTCCTTGAATACTCATCAAATTAGTATTTTAACTTAAAATTCTCTAAGAAGAACTAATGGATCAATTACTAAATGAAAATATTGATTTGTAAATGATAATTCTCTACAACATTCAGATTTCACATTGAAGTAAAAGGAGTTGGTGTTATCGGTGCAGTGGAATTGAAGAAGCTATTAGCAGAAGAAACAGGGTTACAACCTGTAGAACAAAGATTAATATGCAGGGGAAAAGAAAGAGAGAATGGAGAATATTTAGACATGTGTGGAGTCAAAGATAGATCAAAAGTGATCCTAATAGAAGATCCACAAAGCAAGGAGAAAAGATTCATACAAATGAGGAAGAATGCCAAAATACAAGCCACACATCGCTTCATTAATCAAGTCTCCAATGACATTGATAAACTTGCTCAACAGGTACCATCCGTTTCTTATGATTATTAATTGTGTGCATACTCAAAGTTATAAAATCAATATTTGAAAATATCTATATCTATTTATAATATAAATAAAGAATGTGATGTGACACCTCTTCCGCCCTCGCATTTCATTTTTTTTCTTATTTTAAAATTTAAAATTTAAAATTAATTGTAATACGTAAAAATAAAAGTGACTCTTAAAATCTCTTAATTACACCTCTTAAATATATTTTCTCCTCCCTTATCTATAATTCATTATTTAGTTATTGTTATATTGTTGGATTTCTTGCTTTTAATATAATATAAATACGTATAAATATAACTTATAGAAGATATACTAAAATGGGTATTGGGGTGGGGGGGTGGGGAGTATTATAGTAATTTAACATTCAAGTTAGGGAATGTCCAAATTTCACTGATCTTTGAACTCATTCAACGACTACAAGCACATTTGAGTTTTTTTTAAGAAGAATAGAAAACTTAGAAAAGTCATAGTTTAAAAATGTGAGGGACGTCTCTATTTATAGACAACGGTTTGTATGAACATGTATTTATTGTGTCTTATCATAAAAGTTAGAGAAAACGACCAAATGGCCCCCTAACCTATTATCGGATTTCCAACTACACACTTATACTTTACGGAAGTCCTATTACCCCCCAGAGCTATTTTAAAGTGAAATTATTTCCTCCCTAAAACGTCATTACCAAGCATGTGTTATGTGGTGAAATGCACGCACTTGACACGTGTATTTCACCATTTAATAATTTTTTTTAAAAAAAAAACTCTTCTTCTTCCTCCTCCTTTCTTCCTCAATCATTTCTTCAACCCTAACTATAATAAACACCATTTTTGACCTCAATATATTTATATATCTAACAATTTATAAGAATGAAAATTCAAGCAAACTTTCCATCCACTCCGAATCTCTAGAGCCTAGAATATAGCGGTCCTAATCAAATCTTTCATTCAACCAATTCAACAATCTTTTCATATTTTTTATTCAGTTTTCTTCATTAGACAATTCTAGATACACATTGAATGGGTCATGAAAATTCGATATCTGATTTAACCCACAATGATATCGTCGATGGCTCAAAACCACCGCGGATGAGAAGACCAATTTGAGAAACCTCTCTCTCTTCCATAATCTTTCACCCTCTAAAATTTTCATGATTAATTTATAATTGAGTTTTTGATTTTGATTCTTCATGGATTTTGGGAGAACATTTAGTAAATGTAGAAGAAATTGTTTTGTTTAAGTTCTTTCTAATAAGTTTGAAAATATTTTTTAAAAAATACAATTACTTTACTTTAATTTCATCACTCTTGAGTTCATGACTTGAAAAAAAAATAATCAATTAATGGGTATGTTTTTTTTAAAAAATGAATTTAATTTGTTAGATATATTCTAAATAAGTCTAATATTGAAAAATTATTTATTCATAAAATGCATTAATTGTTGATAATTTTTATACCAAACATCCATTGATAAAGCTTCAACAATGATAATGGTGAAGAAGGTATAGTTGTTTAGATAAATAAGAAGAAAGAAAGAGAAAGAAAAAAGAAAAAGAGAAAAATAAATGGAAATTAAAAAAATAGGCAACTCACTCTCTCAAAGAGAATAAAATACACTCTCTATGCCAACTCAGCACTTAAGGGATTATTTATTCCATTTTAAAGTAGTTCAGGGGGTAATAGGACTCCCGTGGAGCATAGGTGTGTAGTTGGAAATCCGGGAATAGACTGGGGGGTCATTTGGCCATTTTCTCTAAAAGTTACAATCATTCAGAAAAATTGCAACCTTTCGAAAAGATCACAACTCATCGAAAAGTTACAACTCTTTGGAAAAATCATAATCCTTCAACGTGAAATGTTGTCTGTTTTAAATATAATTTAAATTAATATAATACTCCCTCTGTCCAACAATAGTTATCCACTATTGACTTGACACACCCCTTAAGAAACAATAAATAATAAGGGTAATGTTACTATTTTATCCTTTGACTTTATTAAATTTAATGCTTTGAGAAATATATTAGATAAAGGTAAATTATCTCTTGATTTTCTAAACTGGACAAGTACTATTGGACAACTATTTTTAGTATAGTGGACAACTATTGTTGGAAAGAGAGAGTATAAAATATAGAAGATATACTAAATTGGGCGTTTTAAGAAGAAGAGCAGAAAACTTAGAAAATCCATAGTTTAAAAATGTGAGAAAATCCTTTTATTTATAGTCAACAATGGGTAGTATGAACATGTGTTTATTGTGCCTTATCAGAAAATTCACAATCTTTAAAAAGCACAACCCTTTGAAAATGTCATAACTCTTTCAAAAAGTCACAACTCATCAAAAAAGTCACAATCCTTCAATGTGAATAAAGTGTTTGCTTTTAATATAATGTAATATAAATAATTATTATATAAAATATAGAGGCTATACTAATTTGGGTGTTTTAAGAAGAAAAAGATTACAAAACTAAGAAAATCTGTAGTTTAAAAATGAAAACCCCTCTATTTATAGCCAACAAAGGGTAGTATGGACATGGGGTTGTTGTGTTTTATCAGAAAAGCCGCAACCCTTCGAAAAGGTAATAACTCATTGAAAAAATTAAAACTCTTTGGAAAAGTCAAAACTCATTCGAAAAAATCACAACCATTCGAAAAAGTCACAACTCTTCAACGTGAAAAGGTGTCTTCTTTTTATATAATATAATATAAATTATTTTTATATAAAATATAGAAGATATACTTATTTGGGTGTTTTAAGAGGAAAAGGAAAAAAAAAGCATAGAAAATTTGTTCTTTTACTTCTAAAACATATTAATATGGTCTGAATAGGTAGGAATGAATTAGATCTTTAACCAAGTCTTAACAACATTCAGACCTTAAAAATAAGGATTTTTTTTCATTGTATCACCTCGTTTGTCTTTCCATGAAAACAATTCCATCACTTCTCAGATATCTTTCTCCAATTTCTAACTTAGTCAACCAAATTTTTCCTCGATAAGATTCAAATTCTTTTGGTTGGAATTATCTATCTAGCTTGATTCACTTTTTCAATGGTAGTAGTTTTTAATTTTGAAATTGAAGGTTTAAAAGAACCATTTGAATTATAATAAAATCAATGGGCTAGAAGGATTCATGATAAAAATGATGGGTTTGGATGAAACAAGCTAGTAAATTTCATTAGACCAACCAATAAGGATTCTGCATCTCTTCAATATATTAACAAAAAAATTGAAAATTTTTAACGTTAGCTCATTCCATTTCTTGTTTTATCTCTCTTTTTTATTGTAGCGGAACAATTGAGGTTTTTTTTTTTCTATTGATAAAAAAATGGTGGAATTTTTACGGTCAAAGTGATATAGATAATTAATTAATAGATTTGAAGTAGTGAAACAAATTTTATAAAGAAAATTCAGATTTGATAATTCTGATTGAAAGATTAGTTTATGTTGATTATATATATATAAAAGGAGTCATTTGGTTTGAATAAATGTTATGATGGGCTAAGTTATTTAGAGATTAGTTATGATGTGATAAGTTATACTAAAATTATTTTTTATTGAGTGTTTGGTTTGTTACATTCAAAATAATATGCATGACATAAATTTTAAGAACAAGCTGTTTGTTTACATACCCTTCATGATTGTGAAAAGTGATGTATAAAAATGATTTAAAGGGATATTTTTGTCATTTACCTATTTTATTCCGGGATAACTTATCCCGGAATTACTATAGTACCACCCAAGGGGAGGGATAACTTATCTCGAGATTAACGGACTTGCCAACCAAACAACAAATTAAGTGGTACTATAATTTAATCCCAGGACTATTTAGTGTTATCCTTCGCACCAAACAACCCCCAAAAGTTTCTTATATTAGGCAAGATAACTTCATAGATAATTTATTTATTTAACTTAAGTATCACCCTTCAATAAAAATTGTATAATGGCTAATACGAAATTTAAAGGTTAAACCCATCGGTGACCTCTTAAAGTTGGCACAAAGTTTCACTTAGATCCCTTAACTAAACTTTGTTCATTTTAAACACCTTATGTAGGGCTGCATTGTGTCATTTGGACACTTTTTACTGACTCAGCATAGTGATTATACAACACGAATTTTAAGCGCGTTTGAGAAGCTTTTTTGATGAATATTTTTTTCTCTTTCTTCTTCTTCCTCACTCTCTCTTTGCAACCTTCCAACACCCTTCATTTGAAATTTTTTTCACTCCTTCTTCTCACTCTCTCTCTGCCACCATAGACCACCCCTCATCACCACAAATTTTGAGAAAATACATAATTTTTGTTGGGTTTGTACACTACTTAGTTTTTTCTTCTTTCTTGAAAATCAAATTTATTTTTTTATCCATCATTCAATACTAATACAAAATACAAAATACACAATAATTTTATTTTTTTTCACATCTTTTGCACTATATCCAAGAGGAGAAATAAATAATTAAATTATTTAATTTATAATTATCGGATCCTCTCCAACTACAATGTAGATGATTATTTCAAAAACATGAAATTCGTATATTTGTATCTCCTGCTGCAATTATAATGACTTCTCATAAAAAAAAAAAAGAAGGAAAAAAGTACATAATGAAAAAAGAAAGAAGAAGATGAGGAAATGGGTTGGGAGAAGGGGAGTTTATATATAGATAATGGAGAAGAGAATTTTTTTTTAAAAAAAATATGAATGAAATTATTGAGAAGAAAAAGATAATAATTTCAAGGCACAAAATAAAAAGAAGATGAAGAATGAATTTACTGAGAACGAAATTATTGGGATATTCTCATGTTCTTGGTGGAGTTTAGGAAGAAGAAGATGAAGAAAGGGGTTCTGGGAGAATGGGATTACAGATCTGGAGAAAAAAAAGAATTAAAAGTGATGTTTTTATTTTTCTTTAAAAAATCCACTTGTCACTTATCGATTGGTCTATTTTTCCACGCAAAGGCGTTTGTCAACACGCTCTTAAGCTGGATTTGAGAATATAAAAAAAGTGTTGAAATGGCACAGCAAAGGACTACTATGGGTGTTCAAAATGAACAAAGCTCAGTTAAGGATGCCAACTTTAAGGGGCCGCCGACGGTTCAGCCAAATTTAAAATTAATGAATCTACATCGCATATAGTCATAGCTGTCAGTCAGTGTGGGATCGTGGAACTAACATTAAATAATTTTGGTCAAATTGGAAAAAAAATAATTGAAGATTGACTTTTCAGAAAGAATTAATTAGAGTCGTTTGGTAGCTGATTTGGAGGTGAGTTATGCAGATATTAAATCTTATATAAGTAATATCATATTTGATAGTTGATTAGAAGAGAATTTATTCCTATATAAAATGAATACGCAACTTAGAAATCTGCATAACTAATACATATAGAATAAATTATACATATATAACTAGTATATGAATAATTAAATACTGCATAATTTAATGCATAAAATTTTTATAACTAATCTTTACATTACTAATAGCTTCATAACTCTAGCTAGCTACTACCTACCAAACAACCCTAGGTATCTTGTATGATCATTAGTGTTCTTTGTTTTCATAACAAAAAAAAAATCTTTCTAGATATCTGCAATTGAAAAGTCAATTGGAAATGGGAAGAAAGTAGCAGAATTACAGATCACCACTTTGATTGAGATGTTAATGAGACAAGCTGTCAAGTTGGATTACATCTCAATAGAAGTAAACGCATGTGCCCAGAAGAATTTGCAGGTATTTATTCTCATACTATATTTTTTAAGAAAAACGTAATCTACCAATATCTCATGCGGAATTTATGGGGTTACGGGAGTGTTATATATGACATAAAAATGTTATAAGAACATATAAACTTTAGATCTTTGATATATTTCTGATTGTATAAGAATCTAAGGGGTCGTTTGGTAGAGTGTATACGAATAATGCAAAATATTGTGTGTTAGTAATGCTTATATTAGTTATGCTGAGATTTTTCTTATGCAGTTTTTGGTTTGGTGTACTAAAAATACTATGCATTGTATAACTTTTTAAAAAAAAATAGTTTTTACAAAAATATCCTCCACAAATATAGTGGAAAGGATGTGAAAAAGTTTTTGAGGGACAATTTTGTCTTTAATGATGTTAATGCATGCATTAAAATCCATTGCATTACTAATGCATAGAAATCTATGGTATTAGTAATACACTCTTCAATACACAATAGAGTGTATTACTAATACAAGCATTAATTATGCATATGTTAAAAAAGTATACCAAACAAGGTATTAGTAATACATCTAGCTAATGCAATAATTATTTTCTCTAATACACTCTACCAAACGACCCCTAAATGATTATAAGATGTCCTATATCAAGAATCTACTAATATATTTATGAAACTCAATCTTAAAAATATTGCATCCCACCTTTTTTACTGTTAAGAACTAAGTTGTCGGATCTTCAAACAAAAGGTTTTCTGAGCAGAAGCGGGCCCGTGTGGAAGGGTAGGAGTACACGTGCACCCGTTAACTTAGAATATATATGTGTATGCATGTGTGTACCTTGAAAAACTAGTATATATCAAATTGTGCACCTTATAGAACGTAAGTAGGTTGGGGGCACATTGATCGCAGGCGCAACTTCACTACTTAGTACCCGGTTCAAATCCATAATGCCTCATTTTTAATCAGTTTTTATGTTTTAAAACTATTTTGCATTTAGGTTTAGAAAAATAATAAAGCGCAAATGAGGGAGCCACGATTCGAACTAGGTCAATTTATACCCCTTGGGCACAATATTAGCTACTAAGCTTCTTTCTCAATTGTTTCATTTGTGTTAAAGTTTAAATATTAGCGTAAAAATCATATTTTGATCATATATCATATATTTGTGTTTTTGTCACTATTCATACTATCAATGACCAATTTAAAATTATATTACCCTTTTTAGTCATCATTGGAAATTTTTATTGCCATTTATGTTAAGGTAATGGTGCCCTCACTATTTTCAAATTTTAGATCTGTCTCTATTTCTAGATATGCATTGTCTAAGACCTGGACAATAACTACTTCCAATTTCAAGTGTTACTTAATTATCTTAGCACAATTTGGACTAATTAACTTATGAAAGGACCACTGAGGAATATAGTTGAATGGATTAATCCTTCCAACATTCTTCATTCTTAATAATAATAACTAGAAGATGAATTGAGCTTAGATGCGAGCTTCAATGGAGGAAAGCAACCAACATAAACGAACGGATAGAAATGTGAATTGTTCACATGATGCGGAAATATGTAAGTGAAAGATCAATTGTATTAATGTAAAGCTACATTATTTATACAACATGGAATGAAAAATATCTTATCTTTGATCTGCTTAGTTAGACCATGATAGAATGGGCAGCTGGCTAACACTTGTAACTAACAACCTAATTTCTACTTACTAACTGACTATACTGGCTAATCAGAGTACAACAAAAAAGCTAAGTAGTACAATTTATAAATAACTCAGTACCCATCCACCCAACCTATCAAGTTGAAAGAGTGGAGAACATTGTCAACTTGTGTAGAAGTTAATGAATGGTAGAAACATAATGGAGTGATATGAGCCCTTATTGCAACTTATCTCTCACAAAATGACAATTCACTTATGTATGCTTAGTTCTCTCATAAAAGAAAGAATTCTTGGCTATATAAAGGGACAATTGGTTATCACAATAAACAGGAGTAGGAGTGGATGATGGAAATTTTATTTATTGAAATAATATGTTTAGCTAGACAAGTTTACCCACCATTTTTAGGAGATCTGTATTCAACCGCTACTGATGACAATATGACAATCCCTTGCTTCCTAAACTTCCAACTGATATGATTGTTTCCTAGTAAGATTAAATAGCCACTAATTTATCTTCTTGAATCAGGGCAAAATGTCCTATCAGAGTCATAAAAAGCTCTGAGTGTGGAATTAGGATCATTAGACATGAAGATCCCAGAGTGGAATCCTTTTATAATACCCCAACATATAAATAGCAGCATATAAGTGGGAATGTCTTGGTTCATGCATGAATTGACTCAAATGTTGAACTCCATAAGTTATGTCAAGTCTGGTGTTTGTTAGGAAATTCAACTTTCTAAGTAATTTTCTTTAATGTGTAGGGTCCTCCAATCGAACACCCTCTTTGGCCTTGCGTTTTACATTTGGATCAAGAGGAGATGTGAAACTGTTGTATCCTACACAATCATATCCTTTCAAAAGATCAATAAAATAAACTCTTTAGGAGATGATGACCCTATCTTCTTTGTGGAAGATCTCAAAATCAAGAAAGTTGTGTAATTTACTTAAGTCTTTAATTTTGAAATTGTCACTGAGGAAAGTCTTTAGTTCCGTAATCTTATTTTAATCAGTTCTAGTTATCACATCATCATCCACATACATAACAACAAATATTGTTGAAGTTCGTTTCTTTTTGTTAAATAGGGAATAATTATTGAGAGAATGATTGTAACCATTGGAGTATATTACCTCAGTGAGCTTGGGATACCATTGTTTGTTTGCTTGTTTCAGACCATACAGAAACTTTTTTAACCTGTACACTAAATTGGAATTATCATCAACTAGTCTTTATAGGACTTTCATATATACTTCTTCATGCAAATCCTCATGAAGGAATGCATTCTAATTGATGTATAAATGAGCCTTTTTTCACTACGACAGCTACTAGAGATCTCACTGTGGTCATTCTAATGACTGGAGAGAAGTTTTTTTGTATAATCAATTTCCAACTGTTGAGTGTGCTTCTTTACTACAAGTCTTGCTTTAAATTTCTCTATGCTTCCATCAATCATATGTTTAAACTTATATACCCACTTATATCCAATAACATGTTTATCATTTGGTAAGGAAACTAATCTCAAGTATGGTTGGAATATAAGGCGTCAAAACTCTTGTGTCATAGCTATTTACCAAGTAGTATTGAGGGTTGTCTTCTCATTTGAGTTTAGTTCACAGTCATGAAAAATAATTTTAAATAATTTCTTAATATCATGGATCATCAGGTGTGATGTGATGGTTTATGAAGAACAAGGCACAGAAAGAAAAAATGGAATGAGCAGCAATCTGACTAACAAACTTAAGAGTAGGCAAAGAATGGATATAGTCCTTGAGGTGAGTGGGAGTTTTGAATCGAGCAACTGGTAGAGATCTAGGATTGACTACAATAGTAGGAGACATATAATTAGGCATGGGATTTAAACTTTTTTTGATTATTGTGATTATGTTCTAAATATGCCTCTTGATATTCAATGAAGTGACCAAAAGAAAAAACAACATAAAGAATGGAAGAGAAAGGCAAAGAAACATTAGAGCATGCAAAAGGAAAAATATTTTCATGAAATATGGCATCTTTGAAAACATTTGTCTTTTGGGTGTCTAGACTTAAAACTTTGTAACTTTTGATTCCAAAGGGGTATCCAATAAAAACACGTGGTATGTCTCTAGGTTCATATTTATGTCTAAAGGTTTTTGGGTACTAGAGGATAAAATAAACATCTAAAGGTTTTTAGATAATATAGTTAAGTTTCTTTCCATAGAGTATTTCAAAAGCACATTTATTTTTGAGGTAGTATGTGAAAAGTCTATTGATAATATGTGTAACTGCCAATATGCATTCCCCTAAGTACTTTAAGTACTAGCATTTTGGATTGGAATAGTAGTGCTATAGTTGTTTCTAACAAATATCTATGTTTTCATGAATGATTCTTTTGATGTCTGCCTTTGATTTGAAAGAAATTGTTGGCTTCTTTATTGACAAATTTCAGACTGTAGTATGATCTTATTAACTTAATACTAGCTTCAAATTTGTTTTCAACTAGGCTTGTGAATGCCTTAATTGTTGGTAGAATATTTTTCTCTTACAAGATAAATATGAGTCCAAGTGGATCTACCATAATCATCCAACACTGTAAAAAAATACTTGTAGTTGTCATGTGTGGGTACATGGTAAGTACCCCATATATCTATGTGTAATAGTTCCAAGATTTGATTTGTTGAACTTGTTCTTCGTGGAAAAGGTAATCTGATTTATTTAATCATGGGAAAATGGAGCATAGGAAAGGTAATTTGGGGGAAAAGAAAGCAGGTGTAGATATTCTTTATTTCCCCCATAAGAACATGTCCTAGTTTTTTGTGCCACAACAATTTAACAATATTCCCATAAGACACAAGAATTTATAACATGAATCTGGTACACTTTATTTACATCAGACACATTCATAAAAAGTAATTTCAATGCACTTTATTGAGAATATAAACAACATTTAAAGTAAGAACAACAAGGACTATTATGGTACACACAATCAGTAAAACAAGAGTGTGAAATTGAATTAGTAAAATAAGAATATGTGTTAGAGGCTTCTATCGGAGTGGAGTTCCTCACGAACTGTGAGCACAAAAGATATAGTCCATCCTTTAGTTTACGATGTTCAGAGGTATGCGAATGGCAATTATTATCAGTAAAGGATGTTATACCTTTGTGATTTATGGTAATACAATGACTGAAATCAAATTGTACTTGAAGAAAGGTATAAAATGAACTCTCTACAAGATGATCTCAGTAGTCAAGGCCACATTTCCAATCACTGGTACCTTTACTTTGTAGCCATTAAGGAGAGTGGCAAGTATGGGATATGATAGATGTCTTATGTTGGATATATTAGGTCTGTGAAAAGTCATATGAGTGAAGGCTCTTGAATCTATGATCCATGTGTTAGTTTTTGATATCAAACATTTGCATGAAAGATTACTAATGTTAGTGGAGGAAATTTTACTTGAAACTACCATCATACCTACAAAGTTCGCAGCTCCAATGGTGATATTGTTGTTTGAGGCCTATCCTCCATTAACACCAAGAAAATGTTATAGCAGATTCATCAATTGGCCAGATTGTTCTTTAGGGAGATTCATATTTTGCTTATCATGCTTTTCTCCATTTTGATTCATGATATCCTACTTTGAAGAATGTGTATGTGTGGGTTCCATGGATATTAGCCACTATCCTTTTATCTTTCCAGTCAAGAATACCTTTATATCTGAAATTTGAATTCCCAGAGTGAAAACATACAGTTTGTAACATCTATCCTTTGAGTGTTTTAGTCTTTTACAATGTTCACAAATGATCCTAGGCTTACTTTCATTGCCACCATTATTGAAGCGATTCTTTTGAGGAGAGTAGTTAGTCCTAAAGTTACTATCCCCACTGTTTCCCCCTAATGTGCTGGCATTTAGAGATGTACCAAACAAATATATCACTATTGGTGTCACTCAAGGATGTTGAACCAACAAATAAATGGTTGGTAGGATTTCTCTATGTTACTCATCTTGAACTAATAGAGAAAAAACTTGTGCAATGGATGGTAAGGGATTCATTATTAGTTTACTTCCCCTATTAATAGTGTATATCTCATTTAATTCCATCATGAATTAATCAACTTCTTGTCATGTTTTGCTTCATGCATGTCTTACTTGTCTCCACATGTGCAGTTATAACTACACTGTGATTTTACATTCAAATTATTCAATTATTTTTACAATTTCTTCATTCTCGTATAGTAACTAGTAATATCCATGTTCCCTTGTGAAAAATAATCAGTTTCCATATAAATCTGATAGAGTTTTGCCCTGTTAGTTGATCATAACGATCCTCCAATTCACTTCAAAGTTCAATTGATATACTATCAATAATTTCTTCTCCTAAAGAATTCAGTATCAAGGAATTGACCATATCATTGCACCTCTCCCCTAATCGATATTGTGGAGAGTTAAATTCTATTTTCTTACATTCCCCATTAATGAACCATGTCACTGAAAAGGAATGCAATACATCACTTTTTTAAGATCTATATCCAATATCATTTAGAAAATTTAATACTAGCATCACGCATGAATTATCGAATGGATGCATGTACATTGGATTGCTTGAATGACGAATACATTGTCTCTTTATGTGGCAGTCATAAATGAAGTCAATCAATCAATGATCTAGAACTAATGATATTGATTCAAACCTAATAAATTTAAGTCAAATTTTATTTTTATTTAAATTACAATTAAATAATACATAAAACAAAGATTTGTTAGTTAAGATTTCATGTATTCATTCTCCATTTTATATTCGAATTTTATACTTTTCATGTTACCCTTATATTTCCTCAAACCTATGTATTCTATAGTTTTATTTTATTTTTACTTTATGATGATAGAGATTATGGTAAGTAATTACTTTATCTTTGCAGGGTCAGAGTGCAAAAGTGTGTGGAAATCCTTGATTTGCTCAAAGTTGCCAATGCTAAAGTAAAGCCTGTTATAATCACCACCAAGTGGGAAACTTTTGATCCACCCCCTACCACCACAAGTTGAGAATTATTTGATTGATTTTTTCCCATCTTTTACTCCACTTTTTTCTATGTATTTTGTTTAAGAGATTTAACTTTTATTCAACTCGTACTTGTAGTTTCTTTTCTACTGATTGACCAATAAAATATTGTGCAGCATTTGTAAATGGAGAATGTCCAAATTCAACCCCTCACCTTATCAAAATTCAGATCTTAGGTCACCTAGTGAGAAATTTAGTTCGATAATAAATGAAATAAATCTAGGATTTCAAGATAATAATACAAAGTTTTACAAATATTTATGACAATTCTTCACAAATTTGAAAAATGAAGAATTTTTGTGAGGGAAAAATAAAATTGTCAGAAATTTGCCACGAATTTTGTCTATAATAATGAATTCTATTTGTAATAAGTCTGTCACAAGTTTGTTATAGTTTTGTAATGAACAAAATTACCACGAAGCATCTGTATAATTGGTCCTTATAATAAAATAGCTTAGCTAAGTATTTATTAAGATAACTCGTGAATAAATTTAACCATCAACTAAGAAGAAATCAAAGTACACTTGATTTAGTAAGTCATCATGTTTTATAATTTGGAAAGAAAGGTTGAGGGATAGCCTACGACCCATATCATGAGATGATCACCAACAACTATATGCCATGTGCATACTCTTTTATGCCACAACTTATAGTTCGATTATTCCACCATTGCTCTTCTTTCAAACTAGAGGTGCAAATATTCGGCTTATTGAATAACTTTAGAAATGGTGTAATTTTTATTGTAATAAATATCATATTTCTATGTTCAGATTCTACAAAATTTCTTGAAACGGTCTACTACTTTCTTAATTTTCCGAAAATTTAACAAAATATACTAAAACTTTAAAATAACTCACACCTTTTTACAACGTTTTTAGGTCCCAGCCAACTATCCCATCTAGGTTTTTAGTTTTTAATACCTTTAGCTTGTGACTGACTTGCTTCATGAGTTTTTCGAACATCTTGGTGATTTTGTTTTCGGCTTGTGGTGGTAGTTGTTGCTGATAGTTACCCTAAAGCAAGATTTCCCTTTATTCCCTTGATTACCACCCTACCAAAATTAGGATGGTTCCTCTAATTTGAATTGTAGTGTTACCATGTTGCACATTCTGATTGACCTGCCATGGGTTTTGCTACCTCACATAGAATACCGATTTAGAATTAAGTGGGCCCATTGCCACTCGTGTGACATCTCCACAAATCTTACAAGTAGTCATCATCTACTATACTTATTTAGTAAGTAGTGTTTTCATATCCTAAGCAGTCATGAGCATCTTACTGACTTGGTTAGTCAATAAAGACATCTCAACTCTTAGTGAAGTCATAACGTCCCTCTAAGACACCTACTTTCTTAAGAATAGTAGATCACGTACCAATTTCAATTATTTGAAGTAAGTGTGTTGAGTAGTGCCTTTAACTTATCAAAAGTTTCTACATGCATTGCTTCCACAAACAAAGTCGATAAGAATCTTAGATTCATCATGTAAACTCTTCACATAAGTATGACCTAAGCTGCGACTAAACTGCCCTAATGAGGAAAGTTTTTGCACAATTGCTTAAATCGTTGTCAAGCTTCATACAATGTCTTTCTTGTATTCTATTGAAGCCCCACTATCTCACTTCTCAGTGTCTTAGTTTTCCTACATGGAAATAACATTATCAAGAATTTTAAAAAAGATTATCCCATGTACGAATAAAATTCGTAGGCTTCTTCTACAACCATGATTTTGTCTCTCCCAATGAGAAGAATGATAACAAAGTCTTCCTGCTATAATTTTGAGTCACTCATATAAAGCTGTAAGTATTAGTGATCTCTAAAAATTTTGACTGTTTTGTTATGGATATGCATACGAATATGGTTTACCCATAATCTAGGTCTGAGATCAGACCAGTTGCAACCATGTTCTGTTTAAGCTCAAAGTGTTTCGTGATAGTATACTTAGCAATGACTTGGCTCACATTCCCAAAAGTGGCCATAGTTGCCTCTATCATCGCCTATTCCACATCATGTTCCATCAATGTACGTGACTTGCCTTTTTGGCTAGCTTTTTTACTTACTGTTACAATATGAGACTACCCCCTAATCGTAACATGGTGCTTAGAGCCACAAGTGACTCCAAGCTAACCTTATGGTATGATATTACACTAGAAATGCACAGGTAGTAACCAGAGATAATTGAATTACTAATGTGAAAGCTAAGATTGAAACAATCTATTAAAATGGAATAGACATATCAGATTAAAACATAAACTGAATCTAAACTAACTGTCAGAAAGGCCTCTACTTAGATGAGTAGCTAGGACAAACCCCTAACTAACTCTAAATGTTTGAAACTTGAAATACTTACACTGAACGAAATGATAAGATCGTCCTCAAAAGATAAGGACTTACCAAAAGTACTGTTAAGATGATCTGAAGTCATACTAATCGCAGCTGAGTGTTTAATGTTCAAACCTCTATTATCAAATAATATAGGCAGAAAGTATGCAGTCAATTATTTGAATGCACAGGGTAAGTGAGACATGCATGGTAAACATGATAACTGGACATGCTGAACTATAAAGGCCTACTAATGCATTGACCAAGTAAATAACATGAAATTTTGATAAAAGTCGTACTGAAATAATTGAATACTTAGTCTTACAATAACTGAAAGACTGAATTGTGAGAGATACTAAAACTGACATACAACCATATGAGCTACTACATGGAGTTAGATGTATAATACCCATCAAAAGGGACCCAATATACTTTGCCGATGTATAAAACTGATATGAGCTAATATGGATCCACTAAAATAATGTTTGTAAAAGACTAAGGAGTCAAGCCTCTACTAATAGGTGACACTTATAAGCCTATAGTGACACGTAGTTTTGAGACATAAGAATTACTACTAATGATCTCATGTCTCAACAAACGGGTGAGCCTTCATCCCTAGGTCCACTCGGTGCTAAGTAAACTTTCAACGAAAGCATGTTGATAAACTAAAATAGTAATAATTTGATAATACTGAATGATGTTGATAACTGATAAATAGATATATACTGAAAGATACTTTATCTGAAAACATCATAAATTATGAGAAAACTGATAGTTTGAGACATGCATCTGAAATAACATAGTTCTTGGACATGAAAATATCTGAGTTCTGAGGGTTAATGAAAATACTGTTTAGAGATACTAAATTGTAGTTTGAAAACACATACTTGAACTA
>JAGDQO010003178.1:0-11210 GCA_018342035.1 Solanum appendiculatum | reverse complement strand
AGTTAAGCGTGCTTGGGCGAGTGTAGTTCTAGGATGGGTGACCCCCTGGGAAGTCCTTGTGTTGCATCCCTCTTTTTTTGTCGAAATTCGATCGCGTATTTTTTAATGTATATTTCTTTTTGCGGAAACGACATTCTGATCGAGAAGTCGTTAAGACAGGTGACGGGGGCGATTAAGATTGGCGTGACAATCGGCGTCATGCTTCGGTTCGGGGAGGCTAGGTCGTTGGGGGGCAGGCTAGGACGTTCGGAGGAAGGGGGTGTTTAATAGAATTTACAGTGGTAGGAAAGATGGATGCGATCATACCAGCACTAACGCACCGGATCCCATCAGAACTCCGAAGTTAAGCGTGTTTGGGCGAGAGTAGTACTAGGATGGGTGACCCCCTGGGAAGTCCACGTGTTGCATCCCTCTTTTTTTGTCGAAATTCGATCGCGTATTTTGTAATGTATATTTCTTTTTGCGGAAACGACATTCGGATCGAGACGTCGTTAAGACAGGTGACGGGGGCGATTAAGATTGGCGTAACAATCGGCGTCATGCTTCGGTTCGGGGAGGCTAGGTCGTTGGGGGGCAGGCTAGGACGTTCGGAGGAAGGGGGTGTTTAATAGAATTTACAGTGGTAGGAAAGATGGATGCGATCATACCAGCACTAACGCACCGGATCCCATCAGAACTCCGAAGTTAAGCGTGTTTGGGCGAGAGTAGTACTAGGGTGGGTGACCCCCTGGGAAGTCCACGTGTTGCATCCCTCTTTTTTTGTCGAAATTCGATCGCGTATTTTGTAATGTATATTTCTTTTTACGGAAACAAATTTCGGATCGAGACGTCATTAAGACAGGTGACGGGGGCGATTAAAATTGGCGTGACAATCGGCGTCATGCGTCGGTTCGGGGATGCTAGGTCGTTGGGGGGCAGGCTAGGACGTTCGGAGGAAGGGCGTGTTTAATAGAATTTACAGTGGTAGGAAAGATGGATGCGATCATACCAGCACTAATGCATCGTATCCCCTCAGAACTCCGAAGTTAAGCGTGCTTGGGCGAGAGTAGTACTAGGATGAGTGACCCCCTGGGAAGACCTCGTGTTGCATAACTTTTTTTTGTCGAAATTCGATCGCGTATTTTGTAAGGTATATTTCTTTTTGCGGAAACGACATTCGGATCGAGACGTCGATAAGACAGGTGACGGGAGCGATTCGGATTGGCGTGAAAATCGGCGTCATACGTCGGTTCGGGGAGGCTAGGTCGGTGGGTGGCAGTCTAGGGCGTTCGGAGGAAGGAGGTGTTTAATAGAATTTACAGTGGTAGGAAACATGGATGCGATCATACCAGCACTAACGCACCGGATCCCATCAGAACTCCGAAGTTAAGCGTGCTTGCCGAGAGTAGTACTAGGATGGGAGACCTCAAGGGAAGTCCTCGTGTTGCATCTCTTTTTTTTGTCGAAATTCGGTCGCGTATTTTGTAATGTATATTTCTTTTTAGGAAAACGACATTCGGATCGAGACGTCGTTAAGACAGGTTACGGGGGCGATTATGACAGGCGTGACAATCGGCCTCATGCGTCGGTTCGGAGAGGCTAGGTCGTTGGGGGGCAGGCTAGGGCGTTCGGAGGAAGGAGGTGTTTAATAGAATTTACAGTGGTAGGAAAGATGGATGCGATCATACCAGCACTAACGTACCGAATCTCATCAGAACTCCGAAGTTAAGCGTGCTTGTGCGAGAGAAGTACAAGGATGGGTGACCCCCAGGGAAGTCCTCGTGTTGCATCCCTTTTTTTTGTCGAAATTCGTTCGTGTATTTTGTAATGTATATTTCTTTTTGCGGAAA
This sequence comes from Solanum appendiculatum, assembly GCA_018342035.1. Lineage (NCBI taxonomy): Eukaryota > Viridiplantae > Streptophyta > Magnoliopsida > Solanales > Solanaceae > Solanum > Solanum appendiculatum. Next base: position 9,381 of record JAGDQO010003178.1, on the reverse strand, counting down.
ATACATTCGGATCGAGACGTCGTTAAGACAAGTGACGGGGGCGATTCAGATGGGCGTCACAATCGGCGTCATGCGTCGGTTCGGGGAGGCTAGGTCGGTGGGGGGCAGGCTAGGGCGTTCTGAAGAAGGAGGTGTTTAATAGAATTTACAGTGGTAGGAAAGATGGATGCGATCATACCAGCACAAACGCACCGGATCCCCTCAGAACTCCTAAGTTAAGCATGCTTGGGCGAGATTAGTACTAGGATGGGTGACCCCCTGGTAAGTCCTCGTGTTGCATCCCTCTTTTTTGTCGAAATTTGGTCTCGTATTTTGTTATGTATATTTCTTTTTGCGGAAACGACATTCGGATCGAGACGTCGTTCAGACAGGTGACGGGGGCGATTCAGATGGGCCTGACAATCGGCGTCATGCGTCGGTTCAGGATGGCTAGGTCGTTAGGGGGCAGGCTAGGGCGTACGGAGGAAGGAGGTGTTTAATAGAATTTACAGTGGTAGGAAAGATGGATGCGATCATACCAGCACTAACGCACCGGATCCCATCAGAACTCCGAAGTTAAGCGTGCTTTGGCGAGAGTAGTACTAGGATGGGTGACCCCATGGGAAGTCCTCGTGTTGCATCCCTCTTTTTTTATCGAAATTCGGTCGCGTATTTGTTAATGTATATTTCTTTTTGCGGAAACGACATTCGGATCGAGACGTCGTTAAGACAGGTGACGGGGGCGATTCAGATGGGTGTGACAATCGGCGTCATGCGTCGGTTCGGGATGGCTAGGTCGTTAGGGGGCAGGCTAGGGCGTTCGGAGGAAGGAGGTGTTTAATAGAATTTACAGTGGTAGGAAAGAGGGATGCGATCATACCAGCACTAACGCACCGGATCCCATCAGAACTCCGAAGTTAAGCGTGCTTGGGGGAGAGTAGTACTAGGTTGGGTGACCCCCTGGGAAGTCCTCGTGTTGCATCCTTCTTTTTTGTCGAAATTCGGTCGCGTATTTTATTATGTATATTTCTTTTTGCGGAAACGACATTCAGATCGAGACGTCGTTAAGACAGGTGACGGGGGCGATTAAGGTGAGTGTGACAATCTGCGTCATGCGTCGGTTCGGGGAGGCTAGGTCGGTGGGGGCAGGCTAGGGCGTTCGGAAGAAGGAGGTGTTTAATAGAATTTACAGTGGTAGGAAACATGGATGCGATCATACCAGCACTAACGCACCGGATCCCATCAGAACTCCGAAGATAAGCGTGCTTGGGCGAGAGTAGTACTAGGATGGGTGACTCTCTTGGAAGTCCTCGTGTTGCATCTCGACAAAATTCGATCCGAATGTCGTTTCCGCAAAAAGAAATATACATTACAAAATACTAGATCGAATCTCGACAAACAAGAGGGATGCAACACGTGGACTTCCCAGTGGGTCACCCATCCTAATAATACTCTCCCCCAAGCACGCATTACTTCGGAGTTCTAATGGGATCCGGTGCGTTAGTGCTGGTATGATCGCATCCATGTTTTCTACCACTGTAAATTCTATTAAACACCTCCTTCTTCCGAACGCCCTAGCCTGCCCGCCACAGACCTAGCCTCCCTGAACCGACGCATGACGCAGATTGTCACGCTCATCTTAATCGCCCCCGTCACCTTTCTTAACGACGTCTCGATCCGAATGTCGTTTCCGCATAAAGAAATATACATTACAAAATACTCGATCGAATTTCGACAAAAAAGAGGTATGTAACACGAGGACTTCCCAGGGGGTCACCCATCCTAGTACTACTCTCGCCCAAACACGCTTAACTTCGGAGTTCTGATGGGTTCCGGTGCGTTAGTGCTGGTATGATCGCATACGTCTTTCCTACCACTGTAAATTCTATTAAACACCTCCTTCTTCCGTACGCCCTAGCTTGCCCCCCAACGACCTAGCCTCCCCGAACCGATGCATGACGCCGATTGTCACGCCCATCTTAATCGCCCCCGTCACCTGTCTAAACGACGTCTCGATCCGAATGTCGTTTCCGTAAAAAGAAATAAACATAACAAAATACGCGACCGAATTTCGACTAAAAAGAGGGATGCAACACGAGGATTTCCCAGGGGGTCACCCATCCTAGTACTACTCTCGCCCAAGCACACTTAACTTAAGAGTTCTGATGGGATCCGGTGCGTTAGTGCTGGTATGATCGCATCCATCTTTCCTACCACGGTAAATTCTATTAAACACCTCCTTCTTCCGAACGCCCTAGCCTGCCACCCACCGACCTAGCCTCTCCGAACCGACGCTTGACGCAGATTGTCACGCTCATCTTAATCGTCCCCGTCACCTGTCTTAACGACGTCTCGATCCGAATGTCGTTTCCGCAAAAAGAAATATACATAACAAAATACGCGACCGAATTTCGACAAAAAAGAGGGATGCAACACGAGGATTTCCCAGGGGGTCACCCAACCTAGTACTACTCTCTCTCAAGCACGCTTAACTTAGGAGTTCTGATGGGATCCGGTGCGTTTGTGCTGGTATGATCACATCCATCTTTCCTACCACTATAAATTCTATTAAACACCTCCTTCTTCCGAACGCCCTAGCCTGCCCCACACCGACCAAGCCTCCCCGAACCGACGCATGACGCCGATTGCACGCCCATCTTAATCGCCCCCGTCACCTGTCTCAACGACGTCTCGATCCGAATGTCGTTTCCGCAAAAAGAAATATACATAACAAAATACGCGATCGAATTTCGACAAAAAAGAGGGATGCAACACGAGGACTTCCCAGGGGGTCACCCTCCTAGTACTACTCTCGCCCAAGCACGCTTAACTTCGGAGTTCAGATGGGATCCGGTGCGTTAGTGCTGGTATGATCGCATCCATGTTTCCTACCACTGTAATCTATTAAACAACCTCCGTCCTCCGATCGCCCTAGCCTGCCCCCACCGACTAGCCTCCCGAACCGACGCATGGCGCAGATTGTCACGCCCATCTTAATCTCCCCCGTCACCTGTCTTAACGACGTCTCGATCCGAATGTCGTTTCCGCAAAAAGAAATATACATTACAAAATACTCGATCGAATTTCGACAAAAAAGAGGGATGCAACACGAGGAATTCCCAGGGGGTCACCCATCCTAGTACTACTATCGCCCAAGCACGCTTAACTTCGGAGTTCTAATGGGATACGGTGCCTTAGTGCTGGTATGATCGCATCCATCTTTCCTACCACTGTAAATTCTATTAAACACCTCCTTCCCCCGAACGCCCTAGCCTGCCCCCCAACGACCTTGCCATCCCGAACCGACGCATGACGCCGATTGTCACGCCCATCTGAATCGCCCCCATCACCGGTCTTAACGACGTCTCGATCCGAATGTCGTTTCCGCAAAAAGAAATATACATTACAAAATACGCGACCGAATTTCGATAAAAAAGAGGGATGCAACACGAGGAATTCCCAGGGGGTCACCCATCCTAGCACTACTCTCGCCCAAGCACGCTTAACTTCGGAGTTCAGATGGAATACGGTGCGTTTGAGCTGGTATGATCGCATCCATGTTTCCTACCACTGTAAATTCTATTAAACACCTCCTTCTTCCGAACGCCCTAGCCTGCCCCCCACCGACCTAGCCTCCCCGAACTGACGCATGACGCAGATTGTCACGCTCATCTTAATCGCCCCCGTCACCTGTCTTAACGACGTCTCGATCCGAATGTCGTTTCCACAAAAAGAAATATACATTACAAAATACTCGATCGAATTTCGACAAAAAAGAGGGATGCAACACGAAGACTTCCCAGGGGGTCACCCATCCTAGTACTACTCTCGCCCAAGCACGCTTAACTTCGGAGTTCTGATGGGATCCGGTGCGTTAGTGTTGGTATGATCACATCCATCTTTCCTACCACTGTAAATTCTATTAAACACCTCCTTCCTCCGAACGCCCTAGCCTGCCACCCACCGACCTAGCCTCTCCGAACCGACGCATGACGCAGATTGTCACGCTCATCTTAATCGCCCCCGTCACCTGTCTTAAAGACGTCTCGATGCGAATGTCGTTTCCGCAAAAAGAAATATACATTACAAATTACGCGACCGCATTTCGACAAAAAGGAGGGATGCAACACGAGGACTTCCCAGGGGGTCACCCATCCTAGTACTACTCTCGCCCATGCACGCTTAACTTCGGAGTTTTGATGGGATCCGGTGCGTTAGTGCTGGTATGATCGCATCCATGTTTCTTACCACGGTAAATTCTATTAAACACCTCCTTCTTCCGAACGCCCTAGCCTGCCACCCACCGACCTAGCCTCTCCGAATCGACGCATGACGCAGATTGTCACGCTCATTTTAATCGCCGCCGTCACCTGTCTCAACGACGTCTCGATCCGAATGTCGTTTCCGCAAGAAGAAATATACATAAGAAAATACGCGACCGAATTTCGACAAAAAAGAGGGATGCAACACGAGGACTTCCCAGGGGGTCACCCATCCTAGTACTACTCTCGCCCAAGCACACTTAACTTCGGAGTACTGATGGGATCCGGTGCGTTAGTGCTGGTATGATCGCATCCATGTTTCTTACCACGGCAAATTCGATTAAACACCTCCTTCTTCCGAACGCCCTAGCCTGCCACCCACCGACCTAGCCTCTCCGAATCGACGCATGACGCAGATTGTCACGCTCATCTTAATCGCCCCCGTCACCTGTCTCAACGACGTCTCGATCAGAATGTCGTTTCCGCAAAAAAAAAGACACATAACATTATACTCGACCGAATTTCGAAAAAAAAGAGGGATGCAACACGAGGACTTCCCAGGGGGTCACCCATCCTAGTACTACTCTCTCCCAAGCACGCTTAATTTCGGAGTTCTAATGGGATCCGGTGCGTTAGTGCTGGTATGATTGCATCCATGTTTCTTACCACGGTAAATTCTATTAAACACCTCCTTCTTCCGACCGCCCTAGCCTGCCACCCACCGACCTAGCCCCTCCGAATCGACGCATGACGCAGATTGTCACGCTCATCTTAATCGCCCCCGTCACCTGTCTCAACGACGTCTCGATCCGAATGTCGTTTCCGCAAAAAGAAATATACATAACAAAATACGCGACCGAATTTCGACAAAAAAGAGGGATGCAACACGAGGACTTCCCAGGGGGTCACACAACCTAGTACTACTCTCGCCCAAGCACGCTTAACTTCGGAGTTCAGATGGGATCCGGTGCGTTAGTGCTGGTATGATCGCATCCATGTTTCCTACCACTGTAAATTCTATTAAACACCTCCGTCCTCCGATCGCCCTAGCCTGCCCCCCACCGACCTAGCCTCCCCGAACCGACGCATGACGCAGATTGTCACGCTCATCTTAATCGCCCCCGTCACCTGTCTTAACGACGTCTCGATCCGAATGTCGTTTCCGCAAAAAGAAATATACATTACAAAATACTCGATCGAATTTCGACAAAAAAGAGGGATGCAACACGAGGAATTCCCAGGGGGTCACCCATCTTAGTACTACTCTCGCCCAAGCACGCTTAAATTCAGAGTTCTAATGGGATACGGTGCCTTAGTGCTGGTATGATCGCATCCATCTTTCCTACCACTGTAAATTCTATTAAACACCTCCTTCCTCCGTACGCCCTAGCCTGCCCCCCACCGACCTAGCCTCCCCGAACCTTGTTTTCCTTCCTGAATTTTCTTGAAGGAGGTGTTAGAGAAACAAACCCGAAGTCTTGATAGAAACTTCCCAATTCTCTTCTCGAAGAAGACTTTTCTTTTTTAAGTTGATGCTTCAACTTAATATCTGTACAAAGTTCTAATCCCACAGTGTTAATAACACTAATAAGATCTCCATAAGTCATTTGGTCATAAGGAATTTTTCCTTCATTCCTATCTTGAATCTTTGTTCTAACTTTGTCAGCAAAGAGCGGTGGAAGTCCGCTCAGAAATCTTTCTTTCCAGAAGTCTAAATGACAATCTGGTCTAATCATTACCTTCTGCATAAATTTGTATTTATACCAGGTAAAGTCATCTAAAGAGGGACAACTGATATTATTGAGGATTTGGAGACTCCTATCCTGAAATAGCTTGGGTTCTCCAATAAAATGTTTTGCTATATGATAGAGAAGAGTAGCACAAGCATCTTCTCTAATAACTTCAGTAGGAACTTCATTAGTTCCTTCCATTTTAATAACAATCTCAGAAGCATAAGTATCATAAATAACTTTCTTAGTTTCATCTGAGACGTAATTATCCCACCAATGTTTTAACATTCCAGTGAATCCTGCGACTATCATTGAAACAGCTTCTTTGTCTGAAGAATTTCTTATTTTGTAAGCCGTGATAGCTATCCCCATCTCATGGAGTTTATTATAAATCTGATGTTCTGCTAAACCATCAATATTCCATTCAGTAATACTGCTTCCTTCATGAGAAGAAGTGGATATTTAAGCATATAAATCCAATTGTCACGCCCATCTTAATCGCCCCCGTCACCTGTCTTTACGACGTCTCGATCCGAATGTCGTTTACGCAAAAAGAAATATACATTACAAAATACTCGATCGAATTTCGACAAAAAAGAGGAATGCAACACGCGGACTTCCCAGAGGGTCACCCATCCTAGTATTACTCCCGCCCAAGCACGCTTAACTTCGGAGTTCTTATGTGATCCGGTGCGTTAGTACTGGTATGACCGAATCCATCTTTCCTACCACTGAAAATTCTATTAAACACCTCCTTCTTCCGAACGCCCTAGCCTGCCCCCCACCGACCTAGCCTCCCCGAACTAACGCATGACGCAGATTGTCACGCTCATCTTAATCGCCCCCGTCACCTGTCTTAACAACGTCTCGATCCGAATATCGTTTCCGCAAAAAGAAATAAACATAACAAAATACTCGATCGAATTTCGACAAAAAAGAGGGATGCAACAAGAAGACTTCCCAAGGGGTCACCTATCCTAGTACTACTCTCGCCCAAGCACGCTTAACTTCGGAGTTCTGATGGGATCCGGTGCTTTAGTGCTGGTATGATCGCATCCATCTTTCCTACCCCTGTAAATTTTATTAAACACCTCCTTCCTCCGTACGCCCTAGCCTTCCCCCCAACGACCTAGCCTCCCCGAACCGACGCATGACGCCGATTGTCACGCCCATCTTAATCGCCCCCGTCACCTGTCTTAACGACGTCTCGATCCGAATGTCGTTTCCGCTAAAAGAAATATATAAATTACAAAATACTCGACCGAATATCGACAAAAAAGAGGGATGCGACACGAGGACTTCCCTGGGGGTCACCCATCCTCGTACTACTTTCGCCCAAACACGATTAATTTTTGATTTCTAATGGGATCCGGTGCGTTAGTGCTTGTATGCTCGCATCCATCTTTCCTACCACTGTAAATTCTATTAAACACCTCTTTCTTCCGAACGCCCTAGCCTGCCCTCTACCAACTTCGCCTCCCCGAACCGACGCATGACGCCGATTGTCACGCCCATCTTAATCGCCCCCGTCACCTGTCTTAACGACGTCTCGATCCGAATGTCGTTTCCCCAATAAGAAATATACATTACAAAATACGCGACCGAATTTCGACAAAAAAGAGGGATGCAACACGAGGACTTCCCAGGTGGTCACCCATCCTAGTACTACTCTCACCTAAGCACGCGTAACTTCGGAGTTCTAATGGGATCCGGTGCGTTAGTGCTGGTATGATCGCATCCATGTTTTCTACCACTGTAAATTCTATTAAACACCTCCTTCCTCCAAATGCCCTAGCCTGCCACCCACCGACCAAGCCTCCCCGAACCGATGCATGACACCGATTGTCACGCCAATCTGAATCGCCCCCGTCACCTGTCTTAACGACGTCTCGATCCGAATGTCGTTTCCGCAAAAATAAATATACCTTACAAAATACGCGACCGAATTTCGACAAAAAAGAGGGATGCAACACGAGGACTTCCCAGGGGTCACCCATCCTTTTACTACTCTCGCCCAAGCACGCTTAACTTCGGAGTTCTGATGGGATCCGATGCGTTAGTGCTTCCGAACGCCCTAGCCTGCCACCCACCGACCTAGCCTCCCCGAACCGACGCATGACGCCGATTGTCACGCCCATCATAATCGCCCCCGTCACCTGTCTTAACGACGTCTTAATCCGAATGTCGTTTCCGCAAAAAGAAATATACATTACAAAATACGCGACCGAATTTCCACAAAAAAGAGGGATGCAACACGAGGACTTCCCTGGGGGTCACCCATCCTAGTACTACTCTCGCCCAAGCACGCTTAAGTTCAGAGTTCTGATGGGATCCGTTGCGTTAGTGCTGGTATGATCGCATCCGTCTTTCCTACCACGGTAAATTCTATTAAACACCTCCTTCCTCCGAACCCCCTAACCTGCCCCCCAACGACCTAGCCTCCCCGAACCGACGCATGACGCCGATTGTCACGCCAATCTGAATCGTCCCCGTCACCTGTCTTAACGACGTCTCGATCCGAATGTCGTTTCCGCAAAAAGAAATATACATTACAAAATACGCGATCGAATTTCGACAAAAAAGAGGGATGCAACACGAGGTCTTCCCAGGGGGTCACCCATCCTAGTAGTACTCTCGCCCAAGCACGCTTAACTTCGAAGTTCCGATGGGATCCGGTTCATTAGTGCTGGTATGATCGCAACCATCTTTCCTACCACTGTAAATTCTATTAAACACCTCCTTCTTCCGAACGCTCTAGCCTGCCACCCACCGACCTAGCCTCCCCGAACCGACGCATGACGCCGATTGTCACGCTAATCTGAATCGCCCCCGTCATCTGTCTTAACGACGTCTCGATCCGAATGTCGTTTCCGCAAACAAAATATACATTACAAAATAGGCGACCGAATTTCGACAAAAAAGAGGGTTGCATTACAAGGACTTCCCAAGGGGTCACCCATCCTAGTACTACTCTCGCCCAAGCACGCTTAACTTCGGAGTTCTGATGGGATCCGATTCGTTAGTGCTGGTTTGATCGCATCCATTTTTCCTACCACTGTAAATTCTATTAAACACCTCCTTCTTCCGAACGCCCTAGCCTACCCCTCATCGACCTAGCCTCCCCGAACCGACGCATGACGCCGATTGTCACGCCCATCTTAATCGCCCCCGTCACCTGTCTTAACGACGTCTCGATCCGGATGTCCTTTCGGCAAAAAGAAATATACATTACAAAATACGCGACCGAATTTCGACAAAAAAGAGGGATGCAACACGAGGACTTCCCAGGGGGTCACCCATCCTAGTACTACACTCGCGCAAGCACGCTTAATTTCGGAGTTCTGATGGGATCCGGTGCGTTAGTGCTGGTATGATCGCATCCATCTTTTCTACCACTGTAAATTCTATTA
>JAGDQO010003177.1:0-22091 GCA_018342035.1 Solanum appendiculatum | reverse complement strand
CCACCTAATACATTATGATATGAGAGATATGATCATTTGAAGTTGAACCAAAACTTAAAAACTGATGGTGACTTGTACGGATCCCTCTTTAGCCCTTATTGAAGTCAAGGGTGTTACAATATCTTCCCCTTGGGAACATTCATCCTCAAATGAGATCAAACTAAGCATGACAGGGGTGGGAAGTGTCTAACAACCAAACACAAGCACAAAACATGCAACTAGCACAACTTCAACATATCAATTTAAAGAGTACTTTACAAAGAGTTAATACCTTGGTCTGGAACTTATTCGGAGGAAACGAGATGAGGGTATCTATTCTTCATATCCTCATCGGCTTCCCAAGTAGCCTCCTCAACAAATTGGTTCCTCCATAATACTTCGACTGATGGAATATCCTTGGTTCTCAACTTGCAAACCTAATGATCAAGAATATAAACGGAAATCTCCTCATAAGATAGACTGTCCTTGATAACAGTATTCTTGGTAGGCACAATAAATGAAGGATCGCCCAAACACTTCTTTAGCATGGCGATGTGAAATATCGGATGGACTGCTGCTAACTCTGACAGTAGCTCCAACTCATAAGCTACATTGCCAACTTTCTTGGATATCTTGTAAGGACCAATGTATTGGGGACTAAATGTCCCCTTTTTACCAAACCTCATAACACCCTTCATGGGTGAAACTTTCAAATAGACCCAATCATCAACCTCAAACTCCAAATCTCTTCTTCTAACATCAATATAGGATTTCTGACGACTTTGCGTTGTTTTCAACCTTTCCTGAATTGTCTTCACCTTTCCCATGGCTTGATGAACCAAATCTGGTCTCATCAACTCAGCTTCACCAACCTCAAACCAGCCAATGGGAGATGTACACCTTTGCCCATATAGAGCCTCATACGGATCCATCTAAATGCTGGAATGTTAACTATTATTGTATGTGAACTTGATAAAAGGCAAGTGGTCATCCCAATTACCTTTGAAATCCAGAACACAAGCTCTCAACATGTACTCTAAGATCTGAATTGTGTGATCTGCTTGACCATCGGTCTGAGGATGAAAAGGAGTACTAAAGTTCACCTTCTAACCCAAACCTTTCTGAAACGACTTCTAAAACTGCACAGTAAATTGAGCACCCCTATCTGAGATGATGGACAAGGGAACTCCATGCAGTCAAACTATCTCACGTATGTATAGGTTTTATACTCTTCTGCTGTATTGGTAGTTTTAATGGTAAGAAATTGGCTGATTTGATCATCCAATCCACAATCACCCAAATGGAATCATACTGTCTACGAGGTAAACCTGTAATGAAATCCATATTAATCATCTCCCACTTCCGTTCAAGAAGGGGTATATTTTGAGCCACACCACATGGCCTTTGATTCTCAGCCTTGACTTGCTTGCAATTTAGGCACTTAGTCACAAACTCTACAATACACCTCTTCATACTATTCCATCAATAGACATCTCTCAAGTCATGGTACATCTTTGTGGAACCCGGTTGGATCGAATATCTAGAACTGTGAGCTTCTTCCATGATCCTCTCTTAGAAATCACCCATCCTTGGAACACATAACCTTCCTTGATATCTCAACACACCATATCCTCCTTGTACAAAAGCCATCACTTTCATCTTATGCATATTTGCCTTCAATTCTAACAAAATGGGGTCTTTGTCTTGCTTCTCCTATACCTCTGTCACTAATGACGACTCAGCTGAATTAATCACAACCACTCCACCTTCACAAGAATCCAACAATCACACACCCGGCTGTGCAAGTCTATGCACTTCCTTAGCTCTCTATTTCTTGCCTTCTTTGACATAAGCTGGAATCTCCCGAATCTTGAAATGTAAGCCATAATGTAATCTGTTGTTCAGAGTCTGATAAAATCTCCACTTGAATATATTCCTAGACAAACACCCAAATTTTACCATTCCGATTGTAATTAGCATACTGCATACCCAATCTTCTTTTGTACTTCTGAATGTGTCTTGTATGTTGAAAAGGCTCCATTAGTTCTATGAGGAAGAACTTGTGATGTTTGTTAAGCATTTGAACCCTGTGAAAAGCATGTTGGGTTCTGACTGATCTAATATTCTATACAAGTGCTTTATGAATCATTTATAAATAGATCTAGCGCTCCTTAGTAGTTCTTGTGGGTTTACTGGTTTCAGCATTAGCCCTATTTTTCTTCCCTTTTGATTGAACATTTGGAGATAAATCTGCCACCTTCAAAGCATGATTGAGATTGTGCTGATTTTAATCTTCATCTTCATCTTCCTTGCTTATTTCATCATTAACCTCTACCTGTTGTTGTTCATTTATCTCATCTATATTGTGTGCAACAATGTCATGCAGGACCTTAACAGGAGAATCAACTGTTGAAGCTACAATTGCCTGTGGTAATGGTTCAGTTAACCCTTCTATCTCCATCTTCTTTTTCACCATTTGCTGCTGTTATTTAGTTTTGTCTCCACCTTTGTCAACTTGCTCATTCTCTACTTCCGGATATGCATCCTCCCCCTTATCCCCATAAATTTCATTTGTTTCACTGTCCAACAGATTATTTACATTATTGACCACATCTAGATGCTTCTGAACAACTTTATGCAGATCACTTCTATTACTATCCTTCTCAACATCAATCAATTGCTGCTGTACATCATTCTACAAGTTACTTTCTTCATTGGTATTCTCCAAGTCTGTTAAATGTTGTTCTTGTTGCTGCTGTTACACCTGCTCAGTATTCATTTTTTCATTGTTGTGCACTAAATTATCATACCACAAGTCACTATTTGTCTTGCTGGACTCATCAGTTCCCATCTCTACATTGTATAATGTTTGTTGCTGATTTTGTTGTTGTTGTTGCTCTTGTTTTTTGTCACTGCAGACTACTACAGTTATAGCCTTACTTACAGTAGTTACAACCTCTGCTGTATCAGTTGTATCTTCTCCACATTTTTCCTTGTCCTTTTGCTGCACATGCTCAACAACAGTGAGAGCCCCTTCTTGGTCACCACTGTCCTTCTTAGCATCTTGAGTTGGTGCTCTCCTCTTGTAAAAAGATTGATTAACCCAATTTCTTGTGGTATGTTCTTCCTTGTTTCTTGTATCTGTTATGTCTGCTTCTGATAACTCAATCTTCTCCTTCTCTTCTACAGACCCTACTTCTTGTCCCATATCATTATCCTTAGGTAAATCATCAAAAGGATTTTTAGTGGTTATATCATCTTCTTCTAGATCTCTTGTATTATCACAAAATTTGCCATTTTCCAAAGTGAATCTTCTCCTAGTAGGATTCAACTGTTGAAAAGTTCTTTGTTGATTCCTGTGTATCTCTTTCTTCTTTGCCGGGTCTGCTTCTGTTTCCACCTCAATCTGATTATCTTTCTTTAATTCAGGATGCAAAACTCTGCAATCATCTTCATTATGTCCTTGCAGTTTACACTTTTTGCAGTATTTTGGTAAAACACCATATATCACTTTAATTCTTTCCACTCTTGATGATTGAGATATAGGATCCTCAATCTCCAATTCTACAAATTTAGGTAACTCAGCAAGAAGGTCCACTTGAACTTTGACTCTAGCACAACTAGGTCGTGTCTTGTTTATTGTCGCCATATCTAAATGAATAGGCTTCCCTACAGCAGAGGCCAATGAAAATAAAGATTCCTTAACGAAAAAGGTTTTCCATAAGTCACGAAAAGAAACCCAGGCCATGGCTTGAATCGTTTCCTCATCAACTTTAAGTTTTGCATCGTATATGAGAGTTCGCATTTTATATGTCATACCATCCTTGCAGAATTCAAATCACATTAATGTATGTCTATTTTGTAATAACCCAATCTTACATCCACTCTTCACATTACATTGTTTGGGAATTTGAATCCGTAAATCATCCATCTTTGGCCACCCATAGGAAAACTTCCCTATCACCGCATATTGCAAGTTTTAAATGGTGTTCATCCGCTTAACTGTATCTTTGGTTCATGTTATTACTGGAATACCATTGATACATGAAGGCTGTTTGATGGGAATAGGTGTAACAGCAGGAGGTTTAATGTTTTGAGAGAGATTCATTGTATTAGGTTTAAGAAGGTCAACATATTTGCCTCCTTGAGCAGATTCACAAACCAAATCAATAGGAAAATTTTTAGCTTCATCAGGCATCGTTCCAGTATCTTGATTGCTAATGGGAATTGAATTGGAATTCGGTAGAGAGGGGAAGTGAGTACTAGAATTGAGAGGGATTTGCTGGCCAGCCGCTGAAGCAGGCTAACTAGTGGCCAGAATGGCCATGATTGATCAGAAGTTGTAGCAGCGAGGGTTTTGAAGTCAATAACCCTGTGAATCAGAGAGTGTCAATCTTTGGTGCTTGTCACTTTTAAAATATCAAGAGAAAACCATCTAGTACATTTAAGTTCCTCTTAGCAATTTCTTGGAAATTCTGGGTTCACATAAGTTAACGTATTCCTTTTACCATGAAAAGTATCACAGTTGTATTGACATTATCACTGGAAGAGGATGCACCTGGTAGGTGAACCATCTCCATGAACCAGCCTCAAGGGAAGACAGTGAATTTTGTAAACTCCCGGAACGGCATCATCAAGGTTGATACCTTCCACTGGAATAATATCCTGATGCATATATAAACAAGAAACCTATTGACATTTCTTTAACAAAGGGGTTTTCAATCTTACAGGTAACCACACCAAATTGTAGGTTTTATACACTGACAATGTAAAAGATTTTCACTCCATTAGTTAAATTTAACCAACTGCCGATAGGTTATTACTTCCAAATTATAGATTAGGCTTGCTAAGTAGCGTTATCTGTAATTATAGGTCAACTTAATTAGGCAAATGGATGTTATACTTAATTTAGAATTCAGAAGATGTTGATGAACTTTAAGGAGCTCATCCTTGGGACTAATGGCAACAGATAAGTAATCAACACCAACGAGTTTGATGTCAATATTCTAGGCCAAATACTCTGCTCCGTCTGAGGTGAATGCAGAATAAGAGGAATCAAAATCTTTCTTGTACATCAGCCTCCTGTTTATGTTCACAATATACTTTCAACACCAAACGACTTGACAAAATGAACAAATTTGTTCATTTTTTAATAGAGAAATTAAGAAAATAACAGAGAAAAACTTTGAGAGAAAAAAATACTGCAATATTGTCAAAGGGAATTATTTTATTAATAATCTAGAGACTTACATTTATAAATATAATTCCTAACTAAAAATAGAAAATATGGTTACTAACTTATCAGTAAAATTCAAATAACAAATAAAAAGAACTAACTTCTAAATTGAAGTCATGTAGGACTCTAATAACATAATTTAAATTTTTTTTAAAATAGCTAACTGTTTTATTTTGTAATATCTTGAGACATATTCTCAACACTTCTCCTAGGATCAGGAATTGTAGATTGTAGTCTCATTTGAAATTGACCTTGTGAACAAATCTGCCAATTCATCTATTGTCTTACGAGGCTTGTGTGCATCTTTGGTTGGATTAAATGAGAAGCTCTTACCTCTCATTTCAGCTTATAAAATCTCTTGCTTAGTGGAATCAAAAATTCGACAATATTTGTCTCCAAATAATAATTTAAATCCTTTTTCTATTAACTGACCAACACTAAACACATTTTTTTATCAATATCAGGCACATAAAGAGCATCCGAAATTATTTTTGTACCTGAATTTGTTTTAATTGCAACAGACCCTTTTCCTTTTGTAGGAATACAATCACCATTCTCAATTCTGACTTTCTTATTTTTGATAGAAATGAACTCTTTAAAAAGATTTCTTTGATATGTCATGTGGTTTGTACAACCACCATCAATCATCCAAAAATCAGATTTTTTGGTTGAAAAACAAGTTGCCCCAAATAAGTGGTCTTCTTCTTTTTCAGTGGTGACTTGGGCAACTGTTTCATCTTTTTGAAATTTGCTTTTGCCAATCACTGCTTCATGACCAAATTGTTTGCAGATCTTGCACTACGCATCTGGTCTTTTCCAACATTTATATGGCGAAAGTCCATTTTTGCCACAGTGCTGACAAGGTGGGTAATTTTTCAAAAATTTACCCTTGCTTTGAGTTTTGTGGCTGGCTACTAATGCTTCTTCAACCATGCCATCTTGCCTCATAAGCCTTCTTTGTTCCTGTGCCTGCAAAGAATGAAACAATTCTACCAAGGTAATTTTGAACAGATCTTGTGTGTTTTCCAAGGTAGTTATACATGCTTCATATCTTTCGGGCACTATAACAAGAATTTTTTCAACAATTCTTGTATCCTTAAAATCAGTGCCTAGTAATCTTACCTTGTTGACAATACCAAGCAATGTGTCAGAGTATTCCTCGACCGTTTCTGAATCTTTAATTCTCTGCAATTCGAATTCCCTCATTAAATTTAATACCTTCATTCCGCGTATTCTTTCATCTCCAGCATATTCTTTCTTCAGATAATTTAGAATTTCTTTTGGTGATGTGAGAGTCATGATTTTCGAGAAAACAGTTGTCGAAACAGCAGCAAACAAAGTTGATTTTGCCTTGGACTTAATGGTTTTGTTTTCCTTGTGACTCTTGATTTGGGCCACGGTCGGATTATTTGGCAATGGATTAATTTCATAATCCTCTTCCACGGCTACCCAAAAATCAAGAGCCTCCAAGTCGGTTTCCATTCTCACAGCCCATAGTTGATAAATTTCACCATCAAAAATAGGAGGACCCCATGGATAACATGCTCAAAGCATCAGGAACAACATTAGCCTTACCTTGGTGGTAGAGGATACTCATGTCATAATCCTTGAATAACTCTAACCACCTCTTTTGTCTGAGACTTAGCTCTTTCTACCTGAAAACATACTGGAGACTCTTGTAGTCGGTGAACACATCCATATGAACACCATTGAGATAGTGACACCATATTTTGAGATAAAAAACTACTGCTACCAACTCGAGATCATGAGTCGGGTAATTCCTATTGTGAATCTTAAGATGTCTGGAGGCATAGGCTATATCCTTACATTCTGCATCATTACACAACCAAGTCCAACTCTAGACGCATCACAATAGACAACAAAACCCTCTGTACCTTCTGGTAGGGTTAACACTGGAGCAGTGGTTAACCGAGGTTTCAATTCCTGAAAGCTTTTCTCACAAGCTTTAGACCATTGAAACTTAGCTATTTTCTGAGTCAACTTAGTCAATGGAGATGAAATAGATGAGAACCCCTCGACAAACCTTATGTAGTAACAACTTAGTCAATGGAGATGAAATAGATTAGAACCCCTCGACAAACCTTATGTAGTAACCAGCCAACCGCAAGAAACTCCTTATATCAGTTTGAGACGTGGGTCTGGGCCAATTCTGCACTGCTTCAATCTTCTGAGTGTCAACTCGAATTCCTTCACCAGAAACAATGTGGCTTAAGAACGCCACAGATTCAAGCTAGAACTCACACTTAGAAAACTTGGCATATAACTCTCGATCCTTGAGAGTTTGTAGGACTATTGTGAGATGATTGGCATGGTCCTCCTCATTTCTCGAGTAGATCAGAATGTCGTCAATGAATACAATAACAAACATATCCAGATACTACTTAAATACCCTGTAATGAGATCCATGAATGTTGCAGGAGCGTTAGTCAAACCAAAGGACATAACAAGGAACTCATAATGACCATAACGGGTCCTAAATGCTGTCTTCGGGATGTCACTTTCTCTCACTTTCAACTGATGATAGCCAGATTTGAGGTCTATCTTAGAAAAACAAGTGGCACCCTGAAGTTGGCCAAAAAGGTCATCGATTCTCAAAAAAGGATACTTATTCTTTATGGTGACTTTGTTCAACTGGCGGTAATCGATACACATCCTAAGGGAACCATCTTTCTTTCTCACGAATAAGACCGGAGTGCCCCAAGGTAAGACATTTGGTCAGATGAAACCCTTATCAAGAAGATCTCTCAATTGCTTTTTTAATTTAGCTGGAGCTATTCTATATGGAAGAACAGAGATAGGTTGAGTATCAGGAAGAATATCTATTCCAAAGTCTATTTCTCTCTCAGGAGGGACTCCAGGAAGATCTTTTGGAAAGACCTCTAGAAACTCACTCACAACTGGGACTGACTGAATAGGCGGTGTCTCAACACTAGAGTCATTAACTCGGACTAAGTGATAAATGCACCCCTTAGAAACTAACTTTCTGGCCTTAAGGTATGAATAAAACAACCTTTAAGCAGTGCTGAACTAATCCTCCACTCTAAAACTGGCTCATTAGGGAACTGAAATTTTACTACTCGAGTTCGACAATCGACTGAGGCATAACAAACATGAAGCCAGTCCATACCTAGAATAACATCAAAGCCCACCATATACAGCTCAACTAAGTCAGCCATGGTGTCCTTGTGATAGACAGAGATGGTATAATCATGATAGAATATTTCTGCTAGAATAGACTCACGAACATGTGGGGAAACACTGAAAGGTTCAAGAAGTTGTTCAGGGAAAATGCCGAACCTCATGGCTACATAAGGAGTCACAAAAGACAAACTCGCACCTGGATCAAGTAAGGCATAAACATTAATAGAAAAGGCTTCAATCATACCAGTGACAACATCTGGTGAGTTCTCCTGATCCTGGCGATTAGTTATAGCATACAGACGGTTTGCTCCTCCACTTGTCCCTAAAGTGGCTCCTCTTAGAGCAGCAGAGATCTGTCGGACCCACTGAAGAAGATTAGGATCTAGTTCCCCCATTACCTTGCCTGTTCTTTGGGCAGTCTCTTATAAAATGACCCATCTGACCACACTTGAAGTAGACATTGGAGCCATCACGACACTGTCCCGGGTGGTTCCTACCTCACTTAGCACATATGAGTACCCTGAGCTCTGAATTTTTGAGAACTTTGCTTCCCGCGATCATTCTTATTCCTTGGTGTTGGTGCACTAGCTAGGATGGAGTAGGTTCAGATGACCGATTCCCATTCTCGGTCTTTTGCTGGCTAGTCTCATGACTTGCTGTTTTAATCCTCTAGTTGCGAAAATCTTCTCTGTCCTTTAACTTATCTTCCTCAACCTGCTGTACATGAATCATGAGTCTAGATATGTCCTTGTCCCCTATCAACATAACCGCCTTCCCTTCCTTACACAATAAGCGGGATAGCCCGGACACGAATAGACTCACCCTGCTCATCATATCTGCCACCATCTCTGGATCATAGTGGGATAGCTGAGTAAACTTGAGGCTGTACTCCTTTACACTCATAGCTTCCTGTTTCAGATTCAAGAACTCTCTCACCTTAGCTTTCCTTAAACACATCCCAGATCAAAAGTGGTGCCCCCTCTGCCCTGTTCTTTTTCCATTGATCAAGCCATATCCTAGCAACACCTTTGAGCTGATATGAGGCTAACTCCACACGCTCTGCATCAGCAACACACATGACCTCAAACACTTTTTGAAGGTCTTCCACAAAGTTCTCTGGATCCTCAGTGATTTTCGACCCTGTGAACTCTAGGGGATTCATTCTAAAAAACTCATGGATTCGGGATGCCACAACATGAGTCAACATCTGAATATCATTCCTAAAATCAGAATTGGGGACATCTCCCTAAGGGGGTTGCACTTCTGGTGCATTGGGAGCTTCTTGACCTTGAGGATTAACATAGACGCCCTTGAATAGCTCTTCTTGGAGGCATGATCTGAAAAGACACGCGTAATCACGAGTTAGAGGGAAATTTCATAGAGTTGAACTCTATCGCACGAACAAGAATAAGAAGAAAGTCAATTGTTCCTAAATGTTGTGGCCTCCCAATTGTAGATGTGGCGCACTTCACACCGACAAGAAGGAGTCTACTAGACACGGCTTCATAAACACCGTAGGACTCTTGAACTCTGTGCTCTGATACCAAGTTTTTCATGCCCCGAGCCTATACCCTAGACGCAGTGGCACTCGAGAACCATTCCTAATCCCCAAGCGAACCCTTGGCCAAGTTGACTGCTTAACAGAAGACTACTCAAGCGATAAAAGGCTTAAAACATAATTTATCTCAACATAACTCAACTAGAATGTCTGAAAATACTCATTGCAATAATCATAATAGTTGTAAAACAATTTAACAATAACTCTGAGGACATCTCAAATCTAAGTATCTATGAAGCCTCTAAATTCAATATGAACGTCTGGAGAAGACCCTCGACACCCCAAAGTAAATACAGAAATGAAGATAATGTGGCCCTCCAAAATGTAAGGAGGACTCACCAAAACTCTCAAAGGGGAAGTGCAAGGAAATCTCAACAAAGCGCTTGTTGATGATCCTGAACACCTGTATCTGCATCATAAAAAGATGTAGGTTGAATGACATCAGTACATTGAATGCACGAGTATGTAATATGGCTGAATAAAGCAACATCTGAACTAATAGGGCTAGGAGAATACTCACCTCAACTCAACTCAATGCAAAGTAGTAATAAGAGATCACATATTTAAATCTTTGTAAATAAAAGATACCAACTCAAGGATGTATAGAAAAATACAATAAATTACATTTTACTCTTATTTGGGAGATTCTCTAACCGACAACCATCACTATGAGGTAGGTGATGATACAACGTCTCACCCACGCTGCCAGAACTGACCCATACCTTGCTGGGGTATAGAACACCTCAACTAAGTGGGTCCACTAAGCTCTGCCCGAAGGCACTAAGGATTCATCTAAAAAGTATGATCCTTTACCCATGTTGGCTACATGGTTTATGAGAAATGCTACATGGTTTATGAGGAATGTAAGTTGTCTAAACTCATCCCTATATCGGTGCTTAATAGTACTCCCAATAATTATATATACTCATACTCAAATGTATAAAACATACTCTTTCTCTATTTTGAGGTATTTACTCAAAATAACCTCTTAAAATAGGTAACTGCTTTGAAATATCTCTGAACTCATAACTCTTTTTAGAAATCAAAGTTTCTCTTTTCTCAATGTAAAATGTTATATTTGGGAATACTTAGTTCCCTTATAACCTTTCTCAATCATGTGTAAAACTTTTCTCAAAACTCATTTTTTCTTTCTCAATAATAACTCAATAAAAGCTCTTGAACTTTTCTCTTAAGCTCACTTTAGTTTTGAAAGTGCATTAAGACATGTGAGTAAGATAATGCATGAATTTTCAAAGGTAAAAGAAGCCTATAGAAGCTAATAAGAGAGGGAAAGCATAGCCACAACTTAAAGGAACGCGCCCAGATGAACAAAGAAGAAATGGGCCCTGGCGACCCCTAGCGCACTACTGGAACGCAGTTATAGGCCCCAAACTTCAGAAGTAAGTTTGGGGCACACTACTAGTGCAGGGTGCCATGCCCCAAACTACTGAAGCTCCTGTGTGGCGTCTTCTTGGCGCGCCGCCCCACACCACTGCCCAACAACCCAACGAATTTTCAATTTAAAATTAGGATCCCAACTAGTTTAAAATTGGGCAATTTCTCCTAAACTATTCTTGATTGTCAAACCCAACATAAATATACAAGAACTTTCATATAATTCCTTTGGAAACATAACGTTACCAAAGATTCACAAAACAAAAGAATCGAAACCTCCATTGATAAAGAATTGAACTCAATATCAAGAACTACAAATGGATCCTTTAGATATAATGATTTCTTGACTAAATTGAGATGTAGGGCGTGAGGACGAAGAAGTCCAACACTGTGAGAAGCCTTACATACCTGGAAAGAACAAAGGTTCTTGGACAAATCGATGAAAACTTGAAGAACGCTTGAACCCTAGCCTTTTCTCCTCTTGGAGCTTTGCCCTAATTTCTCTAAGAGTTAAAGAGTGTGAAAAGATGGTTTAGTACTGATTAGACCCTTAGTTGGGTGAAGAAAAACGTGTTTAGGCTTAGAAGGAAAAAGGAAAAGACCAAACAACCCCACTAGAAAATTTGACGAGATGCCTTAGAAGGAAAGTTCAGTAAAATAGGCATATTTCTCTACTGTAAACTCTAAATAAAGCAAACTCGATGGCGTTGTAAAGAGGACTCAAAGACCTTGAATTGGATAGGTCATGGGACCTTCATTATGAGCTGAGAGATATGATTGTTTGAAGTTGACCCAAAACTTAAAAACCGACGGTGACTTGTACAGATCCATCTTTAGCCCTTATCAAAGTCAACAGTGTTATAAATTAATATAGGTTTGCGCATTTAAAATTGAATATGCTCATTAATTGTTTCTTTTTTCTCTTGTTTCAGTTTTCTCCAAGTCATTTGTTCATATAAAAATGGAAGAATTGGATCTCATTATGGTCAAGAGATGGAAAAAGATGTAATTTATTGTCTTTACCTAAACTAATTTAGATACATAAATATTACTAGTTTGTTAATTGAAGAATTTTAAGGCTCGCTTTTTCGTAATTTTGATTTTCTCGATCAATATTAGGAAAATAAAGAAGAAAGCTTGATACAATTAACAAAACCATGAAGACTAATTATTTATTACCAAGTTATCGATTTTAATCCATATATGCACCATGTTCAACTTTAATTCAAATGTTTTTTACCTTTCTTTTCACAAAAACTATTAGTTGCATACTCTCTCTTAGTCACAATAAGATTTCTAATTGAGCAATGTCTGAAACCCTATTATATAAATTGATCAAGCATACCTTCTTGGCCACATGCTCGAAGGAAAGACAAGAACTTTTTTGGTAACTATCAAAAAGTTATTGAGGAAGCAATTGTCACAACCAAAAATTAGAACAAAGGAGGCAGGGTCATAAAAATTCATTTTAGGCAAACGGTAAGAGTACTAGAAAATTTAACTAACAATTTCGATAATAGCTAACACACAATCATGGGTAAATACAAATGAAATAAAAATTAGCAGGGTCTAATTGTATTGTCACACTGCAAATTTATCCGAACAAAATAATTTTTATCCTTAGGATTGATATTTAGGTGAAATTTTGAATTTATCTCTTATTATTGATACAACACACAAAAAGAAAACCACAATCTCATCTTTAAAATATATGTCGTTAACCTATTTGATGTTTCCACCGATTGGATACAACAAATCATTAGACCTCCTTCCAAATATTTTTTAAAAAAAATTAACGTCCTAAGAAAGATAGTTGGAAATTTATCCACGGGGAGACTTAAATATTGGGAAGATTCAAAGTGATCCCTTAAATAAATTCATGACTAGTTTTAGGCCTTTATGTTTTAGAAAAGATAGAAATTTAATTCACAGTCAAATATTTAATAACTCCTAACTATTAGATTATGGAACTGTAAGGAAAAAAACATAAAAGACTAGAAAAGTCTCATCAAAATCTCGTACACTTCAAAACCAAACATCATGATTTTTTAAAATAAGTACTTACATGTAAGAACAGAAAGATTAAAAGAAATATTTGTTTTTATGTCTATCTTTTGATTATTTTTTCTCATCGCCCCCTTCCCCCCTATTTACTATCTTTTGATTCTTCTTTCCCTTTCTCGAGTTGTTGTTGGCTAAAAACCATGTTAATCAATAGTTATTCATGGACGTTAGTTCATTTAAATAAAAAAAGAATGTTATTTATTATCGATTTGCTCATTTATAATTGACTATGTTCATTAATTGTTTCTTATTTCTCTTGTTTCAGTTTTCACCAAGTCATTAATTCATATAAAAATGAAAGTATTGGATCTCATTATGGTCAAGAGATGGAAAAAGATGTAATTTATTGTCTTTATCCAACTAGTTTAGATACATAAATATTACTAGTATATTAATTGAGGATTTTTGAGACTTGCTTTTTGGTAATTTTGATTTTCTCAGTTAATTTTAAGAAATAAAGCAAAAAGCTTTATACAATTAAGAAAATCATGAAGACTAATTATTTATTACAAAATTATCGATTTTAATCCATATATGCACCATGTTCAACATTAATTCAAATGTTTTTTTTACCTTTCTTTTAAGAAATATTATTAGTTGGATACTCTCTCTTGATCACAATAAGATTTCTAATTGAGTAATGTTTGAAACCCTATTATACAACTTGATCAAGCATACCTTCTTTGCCACATGCATGAAGGAAAGACAAAAGCTTTTTTAGTAACTATTGAAAAGTTATTGAGAAAGCAATTGTCACAATCAAAAATTCTTTTTGTTTATTATTTGGCTAACTCATCTTTTTTGCCCTATTACTTTTATTTTCAAATAAGTAAAAACGCCTCTCTTAATATCTACGAGGTTATCCTGATTTAGAAAAGTAGCTATTAAATATTAAACCTTGAAATAAGAATTAAAATAATTTAGTTACCTATTATGTAAGATCAAGTACCTCTTTAGGATGAATTCAAATTCGGTTCATTAAATTGAGCAATAAATAAATTTCTTACCATTTTCTACCCTACGATAATCTCATAAAATTTATTAACTTTCGAATACATTGTGACATTCAAATATTATTTTTGGTAGAACATTAAAAATTGTTATAAACATACCATATCGTGGATGTTTATTACAAAATTTCTTGGATAAGCTTGCAATTAGATAAGAATGTAGTTGGATAATCTTACAATTGGATTAACTTATAGTTGGATAAGCATGCACAAACAGACAACTTATAAGCAACTTTTACAACAACTTCTGCTATTCTATAATTAGGAAGTCCATTCAATTCATTTGTACATCAATTACATGTAATATCCCAATTATTGTGAAATTACCTTTTTATGTGAAATTATCATTTTGCCTTTCCCCTTAGTGGTTTCTTGCTTTATTTTTGTTTTGGGAGTGGTTGGTATGGTCACCGATGCGATCGTTTGGAATTTTAGTGATTTTTGGACTTTGGGTGGAATTTTTAAGGAGATAGTTGACTTTGGTCAATATTCCAAGATCCGAGCATCGGATGGTGTTTCTGTAAGTTTCGTTGCATCCGAAACATTGCTTTTTGTCTGGTAGGGTGGTTGGTTAGAACCCCGAGACCTTATAATTTGTTTTGGGTATTTAGGCTAAAAGTTGAGTTTTAGGCCTAAAATAGGTCTGTAGGGGTATTTAGGTCATAAAAATCATTTTTTTTAGAAATCCGATGATTCCATTGGCTCAAAAACATGTTTTCTGATCAATTTGCACTATCGGTTCATGTTTATAGGGTTCCGAATGAGTTCCGAGGGTTAAAAATATGTTTTGATTGGTGTTGGTGCAAGTTGACCGCGGTCAACAGACCCTTTTTGGCTGAAAATAGCCCATATTTTGGGTTTCTTCCTTCTTTTTCTCATTTCAACCGTTGTTACACAATTGGAGCTTAGGAGATTGAGAAAATTCGTTGGAGTAAGTTTCTTTATCATTTCTAAATCATTTCAATTTTATCTTCCAAAGCTCTTTAAAATTCAAGATCTCAATGTGGGTTTTGGGGTTTTCCCCCCAAATTTCTAAACTAGTAATTTCATACCTTCGAATCTGCTTCCTACTCGATTTTAATGGGATTTTCAACCACAAAATTCCCTTGATGTGTATAACCTGATTCTCAACTAAATTCCAGTTTTACCCTTTTCATTTTCGAGGTGATTTTTGGATGATTTTAACCCCGGTTCTTAAACTTTGCAATATGGATATCGTTGAACTTCTTTTGATAAATTCTTTCCATTCTTCATACTTGGGGATCATTTCGGAGTTGGTATTTGAGGTTAAAGCTCCAGTAGAGTGTTCGGGTGAAGTTTTCGGCCTCCGAGGTAGGTTTGGCTATCCTTCTTTGAGACTGGGATTGGGTAATTGATTGTTCTTATGTCATAGGCTTTGGGATGGAATCATTATATGATTTGGGGTTGTTGATTATATTGTGATGCCCGTGTGGGGCCTTGAGTATATTGTGATGCCCGAGAGAGGGCTTGAGTATATTGTGATGCCCATGTGGGGGCTTGATTATATTTTGTTGCATGTGTGGGGCTTATTTGTACATTGTAGCCCATGTGGGGGGCCTTAGTTGTTACTCTATTTGCTTTGTGAGCATGTGATTCATGAGTTGCTAGTGAGAGAGACTTGTAACACTATTAGACTTGTAATGCCCGAGAGAGGGGTTGAGTTGGGGATTTTAGCATACTTTGAGAAATGAAATGCTTTTCTAAATGGTGCTCACTTATTTCAAATGAACTCTTTCCCATTATTTTTATATGAGGGTGTTTAACATGATTTGGTCCAGTTTTAAGAACTTCGAACCTTTTATTACATGTTGTGTTGATTATTACCTCAATGCCATATGTGTTGCGATGCATTCATCCTCATTTATCATATCATTGATCATATCATTGATCTTGGGAAGTTGACAAATACGGAGATTCTTTTTGAGAAATAAAATGAGACACCTTTTATATCCTTGACCACGAGCTAGGTGGCAAGTTGATGAGATTTTGAGATTGTGATTTGGTATATGGACTGCGAGTCCCCCATGGGTCATTGTCTAGAAGCCTTAGCTCAATAGGGTGTATACGACAGGTTGTGCAATAGCCTTGATTCCACCATACCACTACATCATTACATCATCTCATTGCATAGCATCAATCTTTGAGTTTGTGTCTTATTTGATGGTCTTTGATATTAGTATGACTTATGTGTTTACTTTACTCGGGCCGTTCAATATAGACTGGCGGCACCAATACCGGAGTGGGACTTTTCTATATGCAGGTGGAAGCATTCCTTAGTTTATTTCATAAGTTTGATTAATTCCTTATACTCAATCGGGCAAACCTACTGAGTACATGTGAATTGTACTCACCCCTACTTTTGTATCCCTTTTGATGCAGATTCTAGTCAGGGTAATCCTCGTGGCGGTTGATTATCTAGCGAGCAGGCTCATTTTGGAGTATTGTTAAGATCCTTTGATTTGGATCGCCATTAACTCCATCTTCCATTTCAGTCTTTACTATTATTCGGAGACTTATGATGTACTTATATTCAAGGATTGTTTTAGATGCTCTTTACACTTAGGACACCAGGTTTTTGAAAATTCTTTGTTGTTATTCTCTTCTTTTCAGTTGTGGCCTGACTTTCTCTTTGGAAGTCTCTTATGTGTTTTATTGTTCGGCTTACACATCAGGGTAGTTTTTTGATCTGTGCCATCCTGACCTCGATTTTTGGGTCATGACAAATTTGAATTAGAGTGCTAGGTTCATTGGTCTCATAAGTTAAAGAGCAGGGTGTCTAGAAGAGTCTTGAGGATCCGTACGTAGACGTCCGTACTTATCTTCGAGAGGCTACAAGGTACTTACTAGGAGAAATTTCTTTTATTGATTCCTTTCATGAAATTCATTCATATTAAAGTGTTGTATACCTCTAATTTATTCTTTCTGCGCTGATAGTGAGGACTAGAGCCAGACTCACCGAGGGTGAGGCCGTACCTGCTGGTCAAGCCCCAGTCTATGGGTGAGGCAGGGGATGCAGAGGAGGTAGGGGTTGTGGTCAAGCGAGGGGAGCAACACTTGCTAGAGGATGGACCAGGGAGGAATCACCTGAGATTATATATGAGCATGAGGATAATTTTGAGCAGCAGGTTGTGGAGCAGAGGCCAGCCCAACCTCCTTCAGTTCCCGACAGTACCCTGGTGCTCCAAGAGTTCCTTGTCTGGTTATTGGCTAGATTGGATGGTGCCCCTACTCCTGGTATTCTTCCGGACACTTCAGGCTCCCCTATTACAGTTGGTACTACCCCTCCAGTTCAGGGGCCTAGTGTGGGGTTTCAAACTCCTGATTCTTCTTCAGTGTCCTCTATTGCACCCTCGAGATTTGTAGCCCCGCCAATTTCTGCTAGTGCAGCCATGTCAGTGTTTGAGCAGAAAAGTTTTGAGAGGTTTGTGAGATTGGCACCTCCCAGGTTCGACGGTTCAGTGAGGGAGAAGGCCTATGACTTCTTGACTGAGTGCCAGGACAAGTTGTTCAACCTGGGTATTTTAAAGGCACATGGAGTGGCTTACACTTCCTACCAGTTTGCGGGAGTGGCCAAGAAGTGGTGGAGATTAGTTCTTGCTCGCAAACTTGTCGGTTCTCCTATGATGGGTTAAGAGCAGTTCACTGAGGTGTTCCTTGAGAGGTTTGTGCCATATAGCCTTCGCGATCAGCACAGAGATGATTTTGACAAGCTAGAGCATGGTTCTTTATCAGTATCTGAGTACGAGGCTCGTTTTCATGAGTTGTCTCGTTATGCTATGCCAAGTATCCCTACAGAGTTTGAACGGATCCGCAAGTTAGTTAAGGGGTTCGCTGGCTATCTACATGAGGCCACAACCTCTCTTGTGCTATCGGGTAGCTTCTTTCAGAGTATTATTGATCATGCCAGGATGATCGAGAGCATCAGACATGCTAGACAGGGCGGCGCCAAGAGGTTTCATCGTCAGGGTCAGTTCAGTGGCCATTCCTCCAGAGGTATAGAGTATTTGGGTCCGGGCACCCAGGGTTATTAGGGCAGGCCAGTACAAGCGGTGATTTAGAGTACAGATGGTACAGGTGGATCAAGGTCTGGGCAGACTAGTCATGGTGGTTCTTCATGTTCGGAAGGACGTGTTGACACTTCTAGTTATCCTCCCCGATGTTTGGGTCCTCGAGGCTGCTATGTTTGTGATACGTTTGGGCATAAGGCAAAGGATTTCCCCAGATGTGCTCCTTCTACTCTTCAGCCCGGGTCACAGGCTGTTCGTTCTACACCAGCTACAATGGTCAGAGGTGCTTCGTAAAGTGCTAGAGGTGGCACCAATTTTCCATCCCTCTGCTTCAGTATTGTTTGATCCCGGATCCACCTACTCTTATGTGGTGAATTATTTTGCTACGGATATTGATTGTGTATGAGAGCCTCTAGTAGTACCTATTAGTGTCTCTACTCCGATAGGCGAGCCTTTAGTGGTGGATCGGGTGTATCGGGGTTGTGTAGTGATGTTTTGGGTAGAGATACTGGGGCAGACTTGATCTTATTAGATATGCTTGATTTTGATGTGATATTGGGTATGTATTGGTTATCTCCCTATCATGTGATTCTAGACTGTTATGCTAAGACCGTTACTTTAGCTTATCCTGGTTTTCCTCGATTAGTGTGGATGGGTACTCCAAGTTCTTATCCGAAGAGGGTGATAACTTATATTCATGCTCCCCGTATGTTGGAAAAGGGTTGGTTGTCTTATTTGGCCTATGTTCGTGAACTCACTAAAGATTCATCTCCTTTAGAGACCACGAGATTGGTGAGAGAGTTCATGGATGTATTTCCTAAAGATTTACCGAGTGTTCCTCCGGACCATGATATTTATTTTGTGATTGACTTAGAGCCGGGCACCAAGCCCATTTCTATATCTCTTTATCGGATGACTCCGGCTGAGTTGAAGGAATTGAAGGAACAATTGGAAGATTTGTTGAAGAAAGGGTTTATTCGGTCTAGTGTTTCACCATGAGGTGCATCAGTCTTATTTGTGAAGAAGAAGGATGGTACTATGAGGATGTGTATTGACTATCAATAGTTGAAAAAGGTAATGATCAAGAACAAATATCCTCTTCCTTGCATTGATGATCTATTTGACCAACTTCAGAGTGCATCAGTGTTCTCTAAGATTGACTTGAGGTCAGGTTACCATTAGTTGAGAGTTCTGGATTCTGATATCCCGAAGACCGCTTTGAAGACTCGTTATGGGCATTATGAGTTTGTGGTCGTGTCTTTTGGGCTAACAAATGCCCAGTTGCTTTTATGGAGTTTATGAACTGGGTATTTCGACCTTATTTGGACTCTTTTGTGATTGTATTCATCAATGATATCTTGGTTTACTCCAAGAATAAGGCCGACCATGTTCGTCACTAGAGGGCTGTGCTTCAGAGATTGAGGGAGGAGAGGTTGTATGCAAAATTCTCCAAGTGTGAGTTTTGGCTTCAGTCTATGGCTTTCGTGGGTCACGTGGTGACCAAGGATGGGATTATGGTTGATCCGGCCAAGGTAGTGGTGGTGCTTGATTGGGCTAGACCTACTTCAGTTACCGAGATTAGGAGTTTCATTGGGTTAGCGGGTTATTATCGTCGGTTTTTTCAAAGTTTCTCTTCCATCGCAGCCCTATTGAGTAGGTTGACTTAGAAGATTGTAGCATTTCAGTGGACCGATGAGTGTGAGGCAAGCTTTCAAAAGCTCAAGGAGTTATTAAGTTCGGCACCTATTCTAGCATTACCCGAAGAGGGTGTGGTTTTTATTGTATTCTGTGATGCTTCGGGTGTTGGTTTGGGTGGTGTGTTGATGCAAAAGGGGAGAGTTATAGCCTATGCTTCTCGATAGTTTAAGGTACATGAAAAGAACTACCCTACTCATGATTTGGAGTTAGCGACAGTGGCTTTTGTTTTGAAGTTATGGAGGCACTATCTCTATGGGGTGCATTGTGAGGTCTTTAATGATCATCGTAGTCTCAAGTATATGTTTTCTCAACCGAATCTGAACATGAGGTAGCGTAGGTGGTTGGAGCTGTTGAAAGATTATGACATCACCATTCTTTATCATCCGGGCAAGGCTAATGTAGTGGCAGATGCTTTGAGCTAGAAAGTGCCTAGTATGGGTAGCTTAGCCTTCTTTAAGACAAAGGAGAGACCTTTGGCATTAGAGGTTCAGTCATTGGCTAGACAGATGGTTCGACTTGATATTTCAACACCTCACAATATTTTAGCCTTCGTTGAGGCTAGGTCTACCTTGATGGGTCAGATTCGTGCCCACTAGTTTGATGACGATAAGTTGAGGATGATTCAGGACAAAGTGTTGAGGGGTGAAGCTAAGTCGGCTTCTCTTGATCCCGAGGGAGTTTTGAGGATTAGTGGTCATATTTGTGCTCCTAAAGTTGGTGAGTGGGTGCGTATGACATTGAAAGAGGCTCATTGCGCGAAGTATACTATTCACCATGGAGCGGCAAAGATTTTTCATGAGTTGAAACAATACTACTAGTGGTGTGGTATGAAGATGGACATTGTGGATTTTGTGGATAAGTGCTTGAATTGTCAACAGGCGAAGTATGAGCATCAGAGACTGGGGGGTTCGATGCAAAAGATGACCATTCCCGAGTGGAAGTGGGAGCGCATTACCATGGACTTTGTGATTGGGTTACCCTTGATTTTGGGTAAGTATGACTCTGTTTGGGTAGTAGTGGATCGGTTGACCAAGTCAGCTTATTTCATTCCGAGGAAGACTAGCTACAATGCGGAGCATTTAGCTAGGATCTACATACGTGAGATTTTTCGGTTGCATGGAGTGCCTATTTCCATTGTGTTTGATAGAGGTACACAATTCACCTCTTATTTCTCGAGTTCTATGCAGGAGCAGATGGGTACCAAGCTTGAGTTGAGTACTGCTTTCCATCCTCTGATCGACTGTCAGTCTGAGCGAACTATTCAGGTACTAGAGGTGCTTCGAGCTTGTGTCATGGATTTTGGTGGTCATTGGGACAAATCCCTACCTCTTACGGAGTTTGCCTATAACAACATTTACCATTCCAGTATTCAGATTGCACCATTTAAGACCTTGTATGGAAAGAGGTGTAGATCTCCCGTGGGATGGTTTGATTCTTTTGGAGTTCGACCTTGGGGTACTGATTTGTTGAGAGACTCCATGGATAGTGTGAGATTAATTAAGCAGCACCTTGTGACCGCCTAGAGTAGGCAGAAGAGCTATGCCAATAGGCGTGTTCGTGATGTATCTTTTGCCATTGATGAGCGAGTGTTGCTCAAAGTGTCACCCACTAAGGGTGTGATGAGGTTCGGGAAGAAAGGAAAGCTTAGTTTGAGGTTGGCCCTTTGGAGATTTTGGAGAAGTATGGGGAGGTAGCCTATAGATTGGCCTTGCCTCAAAACCTGTCAGCCGTTCATCACGTATTCCATGTTTCGATGCTTAAGCGGTACTGTCATGATGATTCTCATGTGATTCAGTAGGACTTGATTGCGTTGGATCAGGATTTTTCCTTTGAGGAAGAGCCTGTTACTATCTTGGATAGACATACTAGACAGTTGAGGTCGAAGCATATTGATTCAGTGAAAGTTCAGTGGCGACACCAGCCGGTTGAGGAGGCTACTTGGGAGGTGGAGTCTAATATGC
>JAGDQO010003172.1:0-11301 GCA_018342035.1 Solanum appendiculatum | reverse complement strand
AAATCCCGGATTCAAAGCCCGTATTTGAAATCAAATTTTTGGGTTGTTTTACCTTTACTTTCCGAATTTCGTGTTTTTGGCTTTGTTGGACTCGGATTGTGATTGGGTTTCATTATTTAAATAGATTGTGTTGCTTTGGATTGCTTACGGAAGGGAAAAGGTCCGATTGTTGATTGATTTCGATTTGATTAAGGCAAGTGAACTCTTAAAACCTTGTGAATCTTTTAGAATTTCGACTTCCTTACTTGATTTCGTTAGGGAGTAATGGGATTGAGGTATGGGTGAGTCCTTGTATGAATCAATCTAATAATGACCGGCGGGGTTAATAAAATAGCAATGTGTGCTAATGTGACAGGCCAACTTGTGATTGGGCCATGGACTTGATATTGTTGTGTGATTGATGAATTGCTATGATAGTCTTGATGTGGTTATGAACGTGTTGAATTTTTTTTTGGCTCATTGTGGATTATGGGACTAGACTTGAGAACTCTCTCTTAGTGATTGATCCTACTTGTGATGAAAGGAGTAGTGAAATGGAGACTAGGCAATTGACATCATTGATATGTTGTGAATATTGAGATTTTGACTGTTGTTATTGATATATTGTTGATAGTGTGACGTGATTTGCATTGATATGAATTGCGTTGTGATTATGAGCACTATCATTCTTCTCATTATTTGTGTGAACAAGCTTGTGTGCATTGGTTCTGGAAACACTATGATGAGACACTTTGATGATATATGCCGATGGGAAATAGTTTCGGCGATGCACATGGGAAATGGTTCTGGCAGTGATGATATATGCCGATGGGAAATGGTTTCGGCGATTGATGATTATGTGGATGGAAAATGGTTCCGACGGATACATGCTCCATGTGTGGCCCCCATGGGTACCGGTCTGAGATTCAGCAGTTGTGTATCGTAGGACAGACATGCATTCTCTACTTGGCATTGCATTGCATTGCATTGTCTGATCCTTGTTATTGGGGTGTTATGTTTATACCTTGTGACTCTGGACTTGATATATTGATATTGATATGAGTTCTTTCGTGATGTTGTTGAGATGTTGTGACTTTTGTATTATTTGAACTGTGGATTGGAATCTATTAGGTTGGGCTGATTTTTCATTTTAGGTTGTAGTTATCGGAGGTTCGGTTGGAATTCAGGGTTTCGTGATTCTATTAGATTTGCCTCGTTTTATTAGTTGATTTGCTGGGTACCATGTTGTTTAGTACTCGCCCTTGCTTCTACACTTGTATAGGTTCCGAGCAAGGACCGTGATCTTGTTCTCTCTCTTCTCTTTCTCCGCGGCTCATTGAGGATACTTGAGAGGTAGTTGTTTGATGTCGGCGATCTCTCTCGGCCTTTTTCCTTTTGCTTTGTTTCTGTTTGAGATACAAAGACTTTGAGACTTGTACCTTTCTATTTAAATGTTGTATTAAAGGCTTGTACAGGTGACAACCAGTCTTGGGTTGGTTTTGATAAGTGAAAGACTTCCGCTTGATTATTTCTCTTCTTCTTTTATGCTATTTTTGTTTGTTGGGTTTTAGGCTGACTTGTCCTTGTGGGATAGGACAAGTGCCATCACACCCGGTTTTTGGCTCGTGACAAATACATGGAGAAATGACATCATTTATATAATCTTCATTTATTAAGTATTCACTGAGGCAACTATACCACATGCTCATTGATAGTTTAAATACATTTCCTAAGACTTTGAACTATATGCTTCAACCAATTTAAATACTTTTGAAAATTTTATATAAATTTCATTATCAAGTGAGTCATAAAGATAAGTTGTACCATATTTATCAGGTGTATTTTAAGATTTTCATGTACAAATAAATTAATGAGATATCAAAATGTTATGTCATATATAGCATGTGAATATGTTTCTTCATAGTCAACAAGATCTTTGAGAGAATCCTTGTGTAACAAGACTTATCTTGGATCTTAAAATTTCATTTCTTTTTCGCACAAAGACTTATTTATAGCCAACTAATTTTACACCTTCAGGCGTTTGAACTATTGGTCCAAAAACCTCACATTTAGTAAGTGAATTCAATTTTAATTGAACTGCCTCTTGCCATTTCTATCAATCACATCTTCATCGATATTTTTTTTATAGATAAACATTCAAGATTTTCACTATCTTGCATAATGTTACGTGCAACGTTATATGCAAAAACATTATCCACCAAAATTGTTGATAAATTCAATTTCATCTCATCGCCAGTAAAACTTATTGGGAGTTCTTTATTCACTTGATTCTCGAGTTCACTGTTTTCTTCACGAATATCAGGATGTAATCATATCTTGAATCTCTTATAGATTATTTTACTGTGTCATTTTGATAATTTTGTGTGCTTCTTCTTCTAGAATTGTAATTCTTGAAACTCAATGATCTGTCACGCTTCAGACGTGTATGAAATTCATAAGTTATGACATTAGTAGATTATCATGTTGGGACATCAATTCGGAAAGACACATTTTTTGTAGAAATATGTGACTTAGTTATCTTTTTCAAATCTATAAAGTTAGATCAAAGTATGGCCTTGATTAATTCTTTTACAAGATATGATTACAAATTTCATAAAGAAGTTTAAAATTGTTAATTTTCGAGCAATCCATGCAATAAACACATACTATATCATATTATAATATTAATATATATCTAAACATATATACATAATTAATTTGTATTGAAAGTAATTAGTTGATTAGTTTAGTAGATGCTTTTAGAACGATTAAGTCATAGTAATATATAGATATTTATTTATAGAATTTAAAGTAACTATATATAGCTAGATTTTTTTTGTTCCCACAGTATAAGCTATTTGTTAATCAGGTTTATACCGTAAGAAATCTATTAAATGAGTTGGGTCAAGTTTTATGTGATTTGGGGTAAAAATGTGAATTTGAAATTGCCGAGAAATCTGTCCAGTTTTACTCTTTGCGATCGCGATGAGTTGATTTGTTTTGGCTGTACAATCACAGTCAATCTCTCGCAATCGACTGTATTGACATTAGACCATGTGAGCTATACCATGGAATCCAATGTAACTCCCACATCGAGAAGGGAGAGTCGACTTGCCAAGGTAAAACTCCGTATCATATCATTAATGCTATGTGAATCCACTAGCTAGGTCATTTAAGACAATCCTAAGAGGGCACGCAGTTTGGGACTAGAGATTGCTACTAGAGAGCACCCTAATTGAGCCTCCACCTCAAAGTCCTCTCGGTACTACGTTAAATTATGTAATGACCCTGAAGGTCAATTTTGGTAATTTTTGTAAACTGACTATTTTGCCCCTCCCGAGAAATGTTTTCGAAGTTGGTTTTGTGAAAGTTTGAGTTAAAATGAAGTTTTTGAAAAGTTTTAAATTTTGAAGGCTTAAGTTGTCAATTTGTGGTTTTAGAGGTCATTCGGAGTTTCGGGACTCGAATGTGAATTCTGTCGATTCCATTAGTTCCGGAATGTGGATTTTGGCCTAGGAGAGTTGATAGGGTCAGTTTTGGGACTGTTTTGTGGACTTGAAGTCCTAAGTTGGAAAATTATGAAAATTTGATCATATGGTCAACATTCGGAGATCCGATGCTAGGATGTCGATTCCGACAACTCCGTTAGATTCGGGGATGATTTTAGGTCTAGGGGTGGCCTTGCTTGATTTTTAGAGGCTCCCGAGCTTGTTTTGAATTATTGAGGCATGAGTTAGTTTTGTGGTGCTTCATCGGGTTCCGGGTCAAGGAGACCTCAAATCTGAAATCCGATGGTTCCATTGAGTCCAAAACGTCAAGTTTAGTGGGGTTGCATATTTAGTTTGTGTGCACGGGGTTTTGACTAATTTTGCTGATATCTGGTGTTAGCTATTTAAGCCTCCGTATTCGTGGAGAACAAAAATGGCTTGGATAGTGTAAAGTCAGGATTTCGGCCATTTACATCATTTTCATGATTTTGGAGCTTCTTGGGCGATTTTTGAAGGAGAACTTCTTGGGAATAGTGTGGGTAAGTGTTTTTAACCCTTGGCTTTGATTACCCAATGTTTATATCATGATTTTGAATTGGAATTTGGGATTTTAAGGGTGTTTTTAGGGGTTTTGATGGAACTCCAAAAATTTGAAAAAAATTGATGATTGTGAGAAGATTTGAGCTCCGTTTTCCAAATGGTTTTTACCATTGAGTTCCTATGATTTTGAGGATGAGTTTTACGAAAGAAATTCCGAATTCTAGTTCCGTTTTCAAAATCAGAGTTTGGGGTTGTTCTTCTTCCGAATTTCGTGTTCTTGGTCTTGATAGGCCTGAATTGTGATTGGGTTTTTGTTTGTGAATAGATTGTGTTGATTTTGATTGCTCACGGAAGGAAAAAGCTCCGATTGTTGGTTGATTCCGATTCGTTTAAGGTAAGTGAACTCTTAAAACCTTGTAATTCTCTTAGAATCTCGATTTCCTTACTTGCTTGCGTTGGGGAGTAATGGGATTGAGGTATTGGATGAGTTCTTGCGTGAATCAATCTAATAATAACCGTCGGGATTAATAAATGGCTTGTGTGCTATGTGAAAGGCCAATGTGTGATTGGGCCATAGACTTGATATTGTTGAAAGATTGATGTGTTGCCATGATAGTCTCGATGTGATTATGATTGTGTTGAACCTGTCTCTTGCTCATTGTTGAATATGGAACTAGACTTGAGACTTTTGCTAAACGATTGACCCTTATTGCGATGAAAGGGGTAGAGAAATGGAGACTAGGCAATTGACATCATTGATATATACATATTGAGGATATTGAGATATTGATTGTTGTTGTTGATATGTTGATGATAGTGAGACGTGATTTATCTTGATATGGATTGCGTTGTGATTGTGAACACTATCCTTCTCTCATTATTTGTGTGAATATGCTTGTGTGCATTGGTTCTGAGACACTATGATGAGACTCTTGATGATATATGGTCCATGTGAGGCCAGTGATGATTATGCCGAGGTTTCTCCCGGCGGTGTGTTATGCCGAGGTTTCTGCCGGCGATATGAGATGTCGAGTTTTCTGCCGGCAATATGAGATGTCGAGGTTTCTACCGGCGATATGTGATGCCGAGGTTTCTGCCGACGATATGAGGTGCCGAGGTCTTTTCCGGCGGATACATGGTCAATGTGTGGCCCCCATGGGTTCCGGTCTGAGATTCAACGGATGTGTATCATAGGACATACATGCATTCATGACATGGCATTGTATTGCATTGTATTGTCTGATCCTTGCAATTGTGGTGCTATGTAGTGCTCTTTGATTTTGAGATGACTTGTTGATATTTGAGTTGAACTTCCTTGTTGATTTGTTAGTGGACTGTTGTTGAAATGTTGTGGACAATTTTTGGGTATATCATTGATTTGTTGAGGATCTATTGTTGATTGTATCAGTTGATCTATGACCTGAGAATCTGTTAGGTTGGGCTGAATTTTTGTGCAGGTTGTAGTTATTGGAGGTTCGGTTGGAAGTCAGGGTTTCGTGATTCTCTTAGCTTTGCTTCGTTTTATTTGTTGATTTGCTGAGTACCGTGTTGTTTGGTATTCACCCTTGCATCTACACTTGTGTAGGACCTGAGCCAGGACCATGATTGTAATACCCTAAGCTTTCAAAGAACTTAAAAATGCAGAACTCACCTGAAGACAGTGACCTACGGAGGCCACCTATGGGCCATAGATAGATTGACGGACCTTAGGTGGGGACCATAAATGGCACTGTGAACTTTCAGGATTTCCAAGTTTCTGAACTTTGACCTACGGAATAGAAGGACGGTTCGTAGTTCAGTTGACGGGCCACAGATGGGTTTCGTAGATGCCTTCCAGACTTAGCCAAATTTTCAG
This sequence comes from Solanum appendiculatum, assembly GCA_018342035.1. NCBI lineage: Eukaryota > Viridiplantae > Streptophyta > Magnoliopsida > Solanales > Solanaceae > Solanum > Solanum appendiculatum. The sequence continues at coordinate 5,439 of JAGDQO010003172.1, read as the reverse complement.
CCCAAAATGAACTTTCTGAATCAATTGACGGAAAAGCAGGACGGTCCATCAATTAATGTACGGACCGTAGATCCTGTCCGTTAATTGGCCCCGACAGTTTTTAATTAAGGGCTTTTTGATCTTCTCCCTAATTGGTTACCTATTAAGCTAAGTTAGTTATACCCTTAATCTAAGACCTATAAATACTTCCTAAGCCTAATTCCTCTCATTCTAATTCATTCCTAAACTCTCATCTCTCAATATTTCTCTCTATATGAAACTCTCTCAAGCTTCAAGGAAGAAGAAGAAGCTAGGATCCTCCATTGAAGACCATCAATCTTCTCTAATTTTCTTGTAGATTTCATTGAGGTATGATAGTGTTCACCATTAGGATTCCTCTCCTCCAATGGGCCCTTCCTCTTCTTCATGATTTTCAAAGGTTTACTCTAACCCAATTGAATTAGGGTTTTGATCAATCATTGTGGGTTCTTCAATTATCATTTCAATTATTGATTTTATGATTTGTAGTGCACGATCTAGCGTGATAAAGTAACTTAGTGCATGAATTAGCGTAAATTACATGATTTGATGTAAAGATTACATGAACCCCCATGATCCCAAGTTAATTCTCCCCAATTTGACAATCTATGCTTTGATTGTTGGGTTGAGCTATGATTTGATGAAGTTTATGAATTCTCTGCGAAATCAAGCATGAATTATGAATGAATTGAGGATAATCTTATGAATTTAGCATGATCAAGTCAAAAGTATGATTTTTTCTCTATTATGTGAGTTCCTTCAAGTATGGGTAAATTGTTTTAATTCTGGTTGTCTAAGCATGAGCTTGCATTGAATTGCATGATATGAGTTGAACTTGCATGAACCCATATGGGCCCTATGAACTATGAAATATGAGCATGATGAACTAAGTAAATAAGAAGCTAATGAACTTATGCATGTCTCATATAAAGTAAATGATGAACTAAGGGTGCTTTGAGAATAAAGTACCAAAGTTATGATATGATGATGCTATGGTTGAGTAGTGAAAGGTTCTCTCACGTAATTCTCCATTATGATAAAAGAAGAACAAAGAGGCGATTACCCATGTTCTTAAGGAGCTATTCTAATGACGTAAGCTTGGACAAGGTCCATGGAAAATGAACCGTCTATAAGCATGATTTTAGCTTGAATTGGTAACCCTAGTTATACCTTTTCATGTTTAATGATAATAATATGTTAATAACTAATCCATGGGAATTATGCTTAGCACCGAGTGGATATTGAGATGGAAGCCCTCCCGTTAGTAGAGGTCATGTCTTCTAGTGAAAGCTCTCCCGTTAGTAGAGGTCGTGTTTTCTAGATGGAGCTCTCCCGTTAGTTGAGGCCGAGTCTCCTAAAGCAATCTCTATCCCATAAACTATGTTGCCACCATAGGATGTTGTCTTTAAGTAGACATTAGCTAGTGGATCCACATAAGCTAAGAAATTCATGGTCTTACCTTTGCAAGTAGGACACCTCTTTTCGGTGTGGGGTAGACACCGGATTCCATGTTGATAGCTCACATGGTCTTACATGTCGGTTAAGGCTATTACCCACAAGTTATTGAACAAGTGTTATCATGATGAAGTAAAGAAAAGAAAGAAAGATGATTTAGCTTGCTTTGGCCTTGATATATGCTTTATGTTTCATGTTTATCATGTTTTAAGTTTGGCCATTGCATGTCATGATTATATTTCACTCTAGCATGATTTACGTGTTTATGTGCATTGCTATCATACTTAGTACTTAATTGTGCTAATGCATACTCTTGCCTACATTAACTTCTTTGGTGTAGGACGTGGCGATTCACTTTCCACTTGTGGCTAGAGCTTTATAGTAGAAGATTGATAGAAGACTTGGTGAGTCCTCCTCCATCCGAGGACACAGCCTAGTTGTTCTTATTTTCATGTCATTTCTTTTCAGTTTTTGATTGTATTGGGTTACGTCCAAACTTTACTTTCTATGATAGGTTGGCTTTGAGACATGAGATGTAGACTTCCGTTGTTTCTTTTAAAAGTTTGATATGAAATTATATTTTGAACTTTTATTTTCTATTATGTTGTATGTAATGTATGCTAAGTGGCTTGTATGAGGCCTCTCAGGGTCTTGTACGCCATGTCACATCTAGGGGGTACCTTGGGTCGTGATAAACTTGGTATCAGAGCACAAAGTTTTAGAAAGATCCTAGGATGTCTCATAAGCTGCGTCAAGTAGAGTCTTGTTCATGAGTGTGAAGCGCGCCAAATTTATGAATGAGAGGCTATAAGACCTTTAAGAAACTCCACTTCTTTCATTATTCCTAAGTTGTACCATAGAGTTTAACTCTATAAGTTTCTCTCCTAATCCCTATCCTATGCGTTTCAGGATATGGCGACCCGAAGAACTTATGCTAGAAGAAACATGGGAGAGAATGTGGAACAAGAAGCTCCTCCTCAAGCTCCTCAAGTTCCGCCCGACCCTTTGGTGGAACAAGTTACTAATGCGGAGTTTAGGGTTGCTTTCCAAGTGTTGGCTTAAGCCGTGACGGCTCAAACCAATAGAGAGGTGGTGGCTCCCGTGAACCCAAATGTGGGTACGATGGCATCAAGAGTGAGGGACTTTACTAGGATGAATCCTCCGGAATTCCATGGCTCTAAGGTTGAGGAAGATCCTCAAGAATTCATTGATGAAGTATACAAGGTGTTGATGATTATGGGTGTGACGCCAAAACAGAAAGCGGGGTTGGCTGCTTATCAACTCAAGGTTGTTGCCCAAATTTAGTTCAATCAATGGAAGAGTGAGAGGGTGGTCAATGAGGGTCCTCTTGATTGGGAGAAATTCAACGTTGCTTTCCTGGATAGGTTCTTTCCCCTTGAAATGAGAGAGGCAAAGGTGCTTGAGTTTATCAACCTTCGACAAGGAAATATGAGTGTGAAAGAGTATGCTTTAGAGTTCACACAATTGTCCCGATATGCTCCTTCCATCGTTGCCGATCCAAGGGCAAGAATGAGTAAGTTTGTTTCGGGGGTGTCCGAAATATTGGTTAAAGAATGTTGCACCGCTATGCTTGTTAATGATGTGGATATTTCTCGTCTTATGGTGTATGCTCAACAAATTGAGGAAGAAAAGCTTAAGGAAAGGTCTAGAGAGACCAAGAGGGCTAGGACCGGAGATGGTAACTTTTTGTATGCAAGGTCTGATGGACATAGTCATCTTAGATTTCCACAAAAATTCTCCGACCAAGGCTCATCTAATGCTCCTCCGAAGTTCGACAATGATAGGGTTTCTAACCCCAAGTATCAAGGAGGGAACAATGATGGTTCTTTATTTGCTCCTTATGCCAAGTGTGGGAAAAAGCATGAGGGTAGATGTCTAGCCGGTACGGATGGTTGTTATAGTTGTGGAAAGAGTGGTCACAAGAAAAGGGATTGTCCATCTCTCACGGCCAAGGGAAGGGAAAATAAGTAAGCTCCACCTAGAGGATCGGGTTCGAATGCTCAGAAGCAAAACCAGTTTTATGCACTTCAGGCTCGCCATGAGCAAGAGAGCTCTCCCGACGTGGTTACCGATATGTTAAGAGTTTTCCATTTTGATATGTATGCCTTGCTTGATCCCGGTTCTACCTTATCTTTTGTGACGCCCTACGTGGCCATGCGGTTTGATGTTGTTCCGGATATATTGCTAGATCCTTTTGGTGTTTCTACTCCAGTTAGGGAATCTATCTTAACTAAAAGGGTCTATAGAAATTGCCTCGTTTCCCTATCCCATAGAGCCACTCTTGTGGATCTCGTAGAGCTAGATATGCTAGATTTTGATGTTATCCTTGTGATGGATAAGTTGCATGCTTGTTATGCCTCTATTGATTATAGGATCCGAGTGGTCAAGTTTCAATTTCCAAATGAGCCTATCCTATAGTGGAAGGGAGAAATTCCATGTTTAGAGGTCAATTTGTTTCCTATCTAAAAGCTAGAAAGATGATCTCAAAGGGTTGCATTTACCATCTTGTTAGGGTGAGGGATGAAGATTCCGAGACCCCTACTCTTGAGTCGGTCCCTATTGTGACTTTCTGGAAGTGTTTCCCGATGAACCCGGTATTCCTCCGGAGCAGGAAATAGACTTCGGTATTAACCTCCTCCCAGATACGCAACCTATTTCTATTCCTCCTTATAGAATGGCTCTGGCAGAACTTAAGGAATTGAAAGAGCAATTAAAAGACTTGTTGGATAAGGGTTTCATCCAGCCAAGTATTTCTCCATGGGGTGCTCCGATCTTGTTTGTAAGGAAGAAGGATGGTTCACTCCGTATGTGCATTGATTATCACCAATTGAACAAGGTTACCATTAAGAATAAGTATCATCTACCAAGGATAGATGACTTGTTTGATCAACTTTAAGGGGCTAGTTAATTCTCCAAAATCGACCTTCGTTCAGGCTATCACCAGTTGAGGGTGAAGGAAGATGATGTTCTGAAAATGGCTTTCCAAACTAGGTATGGTCACTACGAGTTCTTGGTGATGTCGTTTGGGTTGACAAATGCTCTGGCCGCATTTATGGACTTGATGAATAGAGTGTTTAAGTAATACCTTGACAAGTTTCTCATTGTGTTTATTGACGATATTTTGATCTACTCAAAGAATGAGGGTGAACATGTTAATCATTTGAGGATTGTGTTGCAAGTCCTCAAGGACAACCAACTCTTTGCGAAGTTTAGTAAATGTGAGTTTTGGTTAAGGTCCGTGGGTTTTCTTGGTCACATTGTTTCCGGTAAGGACATTGAGGTAGATCCTAAGAAGATGGATGCGGTTAAGAATTGACCTAGACCTTTATCACCTTTGGATATCCGTAGTTTCTTGGGCTTAGCCGGTTATTATAGAAGGTTTTTGAAGGGTTTTCATCTATTGCTTCTCCATTGACGGCTTTGACTCAAAAGAAGGTTAAATTTGTATGGTTCGAGGCATGTGAGAATAGTTTCCAAGAGTTGAAGGATAGACTTACTTCGACTCCGATATTGACTCTACCAGAAGGATCTGATGGCTTTGTGGTTTATTGTGATGCCTCAAGAATTGGGTTAGGATGTGTTCTTATGCAAAATGGGAAAGTCATTGCTTATGCTTCAAGGCAACTTAAGGTGCACGAAAAGAACTATCCTACTCATGACTTGGAATTAGCGGCGGTTGTGTTTGCTTTTAAAATATGGCGACATTATTTGTATGGGGTACAAGTAGATGTCTTCACCTACCATAAGAGTTTCAAATATGTGTTTAAATAGAAAGATTTGAATCTCCACCAAAGAAGGTGGCTTGTGTTGTTAAAAGACTATGATATGAGTGTTCTCTATCACCCCGGTAAAGCTAATGTGGTGGTGGATGCTCTTAGTCGATTATCTATGGGTAGTGTTGCTCATGTTGAAGATGGTAAGAAAGAGTTGGTTTGCGATGTCCAT
>JAGDQO010003171.1:0-16161 GCA_018342035.1 Solanum appendiculatum | reverse complement strand
CACCGGCCATCAGAACTCCGAAGTTAAGCGTGCTTGGGCGGGAGTAGTACTAGGATGGGTGACCCCCTGGGAAGTCCTCGTGTTGCATCCCTCTTTTTTGTCGAAATTCGATCGAGTAATTTGTAATGTATATTTCTTTTTGCGGAAACGACATTCGGATCGAGACGTCGTTAAGACAGGTGACGGGGGCGATTAAGATGGGCGTGACAATCTGCGTCATGCGTCGGGTCGGGGAGGCTAGGTCGGTGGGTGGCAGGCTAGGGCGTACGGAGGAAGGAGGTGTTTAATAGAATTTACAGTGGTAGGAAAGATGGATGCGATCATACCAGTACTAACGCACCGGATCCCATCAGAACTCCGAAGTTAAGCATGCTTGGGCGAGAGTAGTACTAGGATGGGTGACCCCCTGGGAAGTCCTCGTGTTGCATCCCTCTTTTTTGTCGAAATTCGATCGCGTATTTTGTTATGCTTATTTCTTTTTGCGGAAACGACATTCGGATCGAGACGTCGTTAAGATAGGTGACGGGGGCGATTAAGATGAGCGTGACAATCTGCGTCATGCGTCGGTTCGGGGAGGCTAGGTCGGTGGGGGGCAGGCTAGGGCGTACGGAGGAAGGAGGTGTTTAATAGAATTTACAGTGGTAGGAAAGATTGATGCGATCATACCAGCACTAACGCACCGGTTCCCATCAGAACTTCGAAGTTAAGCGTGCTTGGGCGAGAGTAGTACTAGGATGGGTGACCCCCTGGGAAGTCCTCGTGTTGCATCCCTCTTTTTGTCAAAATTCGATCGAGTATTTTGTAATGTATATTTCTTTTTGCGGAAACGACATTCGGATCGAGACGTCGTTAAGACAGGTGACGGGGGCAATTAAGATGGGCGTGACAATCGGCGTCATGCGTCGGTTCGGGGAGGCTAGGTCGTTGGGGGGCAGGCTAGGGCGTACGGAGGAAGGAGGTGTTTAATAGAATTTACAGTGGTAGGAAACATGGATTATATCATACCAGCACTAACGCACCGGATCCCATCAGAACTCCGAAGTTAAGCGTGCTTGGGCGAGAGTAGTACTAGGATGGGTGACCCTCTGGGAAGTCCTCGTGTTGCATCCCTCTTTTTTGTCGAAATTCGATCGAGTATTTTGTAATGTATATTTCTTTTTGCGAAAACGACATTCGGATCGAGACGTCGTTAAGACAGGTGACGGGGGCGATTAAGATGAGCGTGACATTCTGCGTCATGCGTCGGTTCGGGGAGACTAGGTCGGTGGGGGGCAAGCTCGGGCGTACGGAGGAAGGAGGTGTTTAATAGAATTTACAGTGGTAGGAAAGATGGATGCGATCATACCAGCACTAACGCACCGCATCCCATCAGAACTCCAAAGTTAAGCGTGCTTTGGCGAGAGTAGTACTAGGATGGTTGACCCCCTGGGAAGTCCTCGTGTTGCATCCCTCTTTTTTGTCGAAATTCGATCGAGTATTTTGTAATGTATATTTCTTTTTGCGGAAACGACATTCGGATCGAGACGTCGTTAAGACAGGTGACGGGGTCGATTAAGATGAGCGTGACATTCAGCGTCATGCGTCGGTTCGGGGAGGCTAGGACGTTGGGGGGCAGGCTAGGGCGTACGGAGGAAGGAGGTGTTTAATAGAATTTACAGTGGTAGGAAAGATGGATGCGATCATACCAGCACTAACGCACCGAATCCCATCAGAACTCCGAAGTTAAGCGTGCTTGGGCGAGAGTAGTACTAGGATGGGTGACCCCCTAGGAAGTCCTCGCGTTGCATCCCTCTTTTTTGTCGAAATTCGATCGAGTATTTTGTAATGTATATTTCTTTTTGTGGAAACGACATTCGGATCGAGACGTCGTTAAGACAGGTGACGGGGGCGATTAAGATGAGCGTGACAATCTGCGTCATGCGTCGGTTCGGGGAGGCTAGGTCGTTGGGGTCAGGCTAGGGCGTACGGAGGAAGGAGGTGTTTAATAGAATTTACAGTGGTAGGAAAGATGGATGCGATCATACCAGCACTAACGCATCGGATCCCATCAGAACTCCGAAGTTAAGCGTGCTTGGGCGAGAGTAGTACTAGGATGGGTGACCCCCTGGGAAATCCTCGTGTTGCATCCCTCATTTTTGTCGAAATTCGATCGCGTATTTTGTAATGTATATTTCTTTTTGCGGAAAGGACATTCGGATCGAGACGTCGTTAAGACAGGTGACGGGGGAGATTAAGATGGGCGTGACAATCTGCGTCATGCGTCGGTTCAGAGAGGCTAGGTCGGTGGGGGGCAGGCTAGGGCGTACGGAGGAAGGAGGTGTTTAATAGAATTTACAGTGGTAGGAAACACGGATGCGATCATACCAGCACTAACGCACCGGATCCCATCAGAACTCCGAAGTTAAGCGTGCTTGGGCGAGAGTAGTACTAGGATGGGTGACCCCCTTGGAAGTCCTCGTGTTGCATCCCTTTTTTGTCGAAATTTCGATCGCAGTAATTTTGATATGTTTTATTTCTTTTTGCGGAAAACGCATTCGGATAGAGACGTTCGTTAACGATAGGTGACGGGGGCGATTAAGATGAGCGGTAAATCTGCGTGCATGCGTCGGTTCTGGGAGGCTAGGTCGTTGGGGGGCAGGCTAGGGCGTACGGAGGAAGGAGGTGTTTTAATAGAATTTACAGTGGTAGGAAAGATTGATGCGATCATACCAGCACTAACGCACCGGATCCCATCAGAACTCCGAAGTTAAGCGTGCTTGGGCGAGAGTAGTACTAGGATGGGTGACCCCCTGGGAAGTCCTCGTGTTGCATCCCTCTTTTTTGTCGAAATTCGATCGAGTATTTTAAAATGTATATTTCTTTTTGCGGAAATGACATTCGAATCGAGACGTCGTTAAGACAGGTGACGGGGGCGATTAAGATGAGCGTGACAATCTGCGTCATGCATCGGTTCGGGGAGGCTAGGTCGGTGGGGGGCAGGCTAGGGCGTTCGGAAGAAGGAGGTGTTTAATAGAATTTACAGTGGTAGGTAACATGGATGCGATCATACCTGCACTAACGCACCGGATCCCATCAGAACTCCGAAGTTAAGCGTGCTTGGGCGAGAGTAGTACTAGGATGGGTGACCCCCTGGGAAGTCCTCGTGTTGCATCCCTCTTTTTTGTCGAAATTCGATCGAGTATTTTGTAATGTATATTTCTTTTTGCGGAAACGACATTCGGATCGAGACGTCGTTAAGACAGGTGACGGGGGCGATTAAGATGAGCGTGACAATCTGCGTCATGCGTCGGTTCGGGGAGGCTAGGTCGGTGGGGGGCAGGCTAGGGCGTACGGAGGAAGGAGGTGTTTAATAGAATTTACAGTGGTAGGAAAGATGGATGGGATCATACCAGCACTAACGCACCGGATCCCATCAGAACTCCGAAGTTAAGCGTGCTTGGCGGAGTATACTTAGGATTGGGTGACCCATTGGGAAGTCCTCAGTGTTTGGCATCCCTCTTTTTTGTCGAAATCGATCGCAGTATTTGTTATGTTTATTTCTTTTGCGGAAACGACATTCGGATCGAGACGTCGTTAAGATAGGTGACGGGGGCGATTAAGATGAGCGTGACAATCTGCGTCATGCGTCTGTTCGGAGAGGCTAGGTCGTTGGGGGGCAGGCTAGGGCGTACGGAGGAAGGAGGTGTTTAATAGAATTTACAGTGGTAGGAAAGATGGATGCGATCATACCAGCACTAACGCACCGGATTCCATCAGAACTCCGAAGTTTAGCGTGCTTGGGCGAGAGTAGTACTAGGATGGGTGACCCCCTGGGAAGTCCTCGTGTTACATCCCTCTTTTTTGTCGAAATTCGATCGTGTATTTTGTAATATATATTTCTTTTTGCGGAAACGCCATTCGGATCGAGACGTCGTTAAGACAGGTGACGGGGGCGATTAAGATGAGCGTGACAATCTGCGTCATGCGTCGGTTCGGGGAGGCTAGGTCGTTGGGGGGCAGGCTAGGGCGTTCGGAAGAAGGAGGTGTTTAATAGAATTTACAGTGGTAGGTAACATGGATGCGATCATACCTGCACTAACGCACCGGATCCCATCAGAACTCCGAAGTTAAGCATGCTTGGGCGAGAGTAGTACTATGATGGGTGACCCCCTGGGAAGTCCTCGTGTTGCATCCCTCTTTTTTGTCGAAATTCGATCGAGTATTTTCTAATGTATATTTCTTTTTGCGGAAACGACATTCGGATCGAGACGTCGTTAAGACAGGTGACGGGGTGGATTAAGATGAGCGTGACAATCTGCGTCATGCGTCGGTTCGGGGAGGCTAGGTCGGTGGGGGGCAGTCTAGGGCGTACGGAGGAAGGAGGTGTTTAATAGAATTTACAGTGGTAGGAAACGTGGATGCGATCATACCAGCACTAACGCACCGGATCCCATCAGAACTCCGAAGTTAAGCGTGCTTGGGCGAGAGAAGTACTAGGATGGGTGACCCCTTGGGAAGTCCTCGTGTTGCATCCCTCTTTTTTGTCGAAATTCGATCGAGTATTTTGTAATGTATATTTCTTTTTGCGGAAACGACATTCGGATCGAGACGTCGTTAAGACAGGTGACGGGGGTGATTAAGATGAGCGTGACAATCTGCGTCATGCGTCTGTTCGGGGAGGCTAGGTCGGTGGGGGGCAGTCTAGGGCGTACGGAGGAAGGAGGTGTTTAATAGAATTTACAGTAGTAGGAAACATGGATGCGATCATACCTGCACTAACGCACCGGATCCCATCAGAACTCTGAAGTTAAGCGTGCTTGGGCAAGAGTAGTACTAGGATGGGTGACCCCCTGGGAAGTCCTCGTGTTGCATCCCTCTTTTTTGTCGAAATTCGATCGAGTATTTTGTAATGTATATTTCATTTTGCGGAAACGACATTCGGATCGAGACGTCGTTAAGACAGGTGACGGGGGCGATTAAAATGAGCGTGACAATCTGCGTCATGCGTCGGTTCGGGGAGGCTAGGTCGTTGGGGGGCAGGCTAGGGCGTACGGAGGAAGGAGGTGTTTAATAGAATTTACAGTGGTACGAAACACGGATGCGATCATACCAGCACTAACGCACCGGATCCCATCAGAACTCCGAAGTTAAGCGTGCTTGGGCGAGAGTAGTACTAGGATGGGTGACCCCCTGGGAAGTCCTCGTGTTGCATCACTTTTTTTTGTCGAAATTCGATCGAGTATTTTGTAATGTATATTTCTTTTTGCGGAAACGACATTCGGATCGAGACGTCGTTAAGACAGGTGACGGGGGCAATTAAGATCGGCGTGACAATCTGCGTCATGCGTCGGTTCGGGGAGGCTAAGGTCGGTGGGTTGGCAGGCTAGGGCGTACGAGGAAGGAGGTGTGTTAATAGAATTTTACAGTGGTAGGAAAACACGGATGCGATCAATACAGCACTAACGCAACCGGATCCGCATTAAACTCCGAAGTTAAGCGTGCTGGGCTAGAGTAGTACTCGGATGGGTGGCCCCCTGGGAAGTCCTCGTGTTGCATCCCTCTTTTTTGTCGAAATTCGATCGCGTATTTTATAATGTATATTTCTTTTTGCGGAAACGACATTCGGATCGAGACGTCGTTAAGATAGGTGACGGGGGAGATTAAGATGGGCGTGACAATCTCCGTCATGCGTCTGTTCGGGGAGGCTAGGTCGTTAGGGGGCAGGCTAGGGCGTACGGAGGAAGGAGGTGTTTAATAGAATTTACAGTGGTAGGAAAGATGGATGCGATCATACCAGCACTAACGCACCGGATCCCATCAGAACTCCGAAGTTAAGCGTGCTTGGGCGGGAGTAGTACTAGGATGGGTGACCCCCTGGGAAGTCCTCGTGTTGCATCCCTTTTTTTTGTCGAAATTCGATCGAGTATTTTGTAATGTATATTTCTTTTTGCGGAAACGACATTCGGATCGAGACGTCGTTAAGACAGGTGACGGGGGCAATTAAGATGAGCGTGACAATCTGCGTCATGCGTCGGTTCGGGGAGGCTAGGTCGGTGGGGGGCAGGCTAGGGCGTTCGGAAGAAGGAGGTGTTTAATAGAATTTACAGTGGTCGGTAACATGGATGCGATCATACCAGCACTAACGCACCGGATCCCATCAGAACCCCGAAGTTAAGCGTGCTTGGGCGAGAGTAGTACTAGGATGGGTGACCCCCTAGGAAGTCCTCGTGTTGCATCCCTCTTTTTTGTCGAAATTCGATCGAGTATTTTTTAATGTATATTTCTTTTTGCGGAAACGACATTCGGATCGAGACGTCGTTAAGACAGGTGACGGGGGCGATTAAGATGAGCGTGACAATCTGCGTCATACGTCGGTTCGGGGAGGCTAGGTCGTTGGGGGGAAGGCTAGGGCGTACGGAGGAAGGAGGTGTTTAATAGAATTTACAGTGGTAGGAAAGATGGATGCGATCATACCAGTACTAACGCACCGGATTCCATCAGAACTCCGAAGTTTAGCGTGCTTGGGCGAAAGTAGTACTAGGATGGGTGACCCCCTGGGAAGTCCTCGTGTTGCATCCCTCTTTTTTGTCGAAATTCGATCGTGTATTTTGTAATGTATATATCTTTTTGCGGAAACGACATTCGGATCGAGACGTCGTTAAGACAGGTGACGGGGGCGATTAAGATGAGCGTGACAATCTGCGTCATGCGTCGGTTCGGGGAGGCTAGGTCGTTGGGGGGCAGGCTAGGGCGTACGGAGGAAAGAGGTGTTTAATAGAATTTACAGTGGTAGGGAAGATGGATGCGATCATACCAGCACTAACGCACCGGATCCCATCAGAAACTCCAAAGTAAGCGTGCTTGGCGAGAGTAGTACATTAGGTATGGGTGAACCCCCTGGAAATCCTCGTGTTGCTATCCCTTTTTTTTTGTCGAAATTCGATCGTAGTATTTCTATGTATATTCTTTTGCGAAACGACATTCTGTTTCGAGAACTCGTTTTAAGATCAGGTGACGGGGCTATTTAAGATGAGCGTTGACATGATCTGCGTCATTGCGCCGTTCGGGGAGGCTAGGTTCGGTGGGCAGTCTAGGGCGTATCGAGGAAGGAGAGTGTTTAATAGAATTACAGTGGTAGGAAAACATGGATGCCGATCATACCAGCCTACTAACTCACCGGATCCCATCAAACTCCGAAGTAAGCGTGTTGCAGGGATTAGTATGCTAGGATGGGTGACCCCTGGAAGTCCTCGTGTTGCATCCCACTTTTTTGTCGAAATTCGATCGAGTATTTTGTAATGTATATTTCTTTTTGCGGAAACGACATTCGGATCGAGACGTCGTTAAGACAGGTGACGGGGGCGACTAAGATGGGCGTGACAATCTGCGTCATGCGTCGGTTCGGGGAGGCTAGGTCGGTGGGTGGCTGGCTAGGGCGTACAGAGGAAGGAGGTGTTTAATAGAATTTACAGTGGTAGGAAACACGGATGCGATCATACCAGCACTAACGCACCGGATCCCATCAGAACTCCGAAGTTAAGCGTGCTTGGGCGAGAGTAGTACTAGGATGGGTGACCCCTTGGAAGTCCTCGTGTTGCATCCCTCTTTTTTGTCGAAATTCGATCGCGTATTTTGTTATGTTTATTTCTTTTTGCGGAAACGCCATTCGGATAGAGACGTCGTTAAGATAGGTGACGGGGGCGATTAAGATGAGCGTGATAATCTGCGTCATGCGTCGGTTCTGGGAGGCTAGGTCGTTGGGGGGCAGGCTAGGGCGTACGGAGGAAGGAGGTGTTTAATAGAATTTACAGTGGTAGGAAAGACGGATGCGATCATACCAGCACTAACACACCGGATTCCATCAGAACTCCGAAGTTTAGCGTGCTTGGGCGAGAGTAGTACTAGGATGGGTGACCCCCTGGGAAGTCCTCGTGTTGCATCCCTCTTTTTTGTCGAAATTCGATCGCGTATTTTATAATGTATATTTCTTTTCGCGGAAACGACATTCGGATCGAGACGTCGTTAAGACAGGTGACGGGGGCAATTAAGATGAGCGTGACAATCTGCGTCATGCGTCGGTTCAGGGAGGCTAGGTCGGTGGGGGGCAGGCTAGGGCGTTCGGAAGAAGGAGGTGTTTAATAGAATTTACAGTGGTAGGTAACATGGATGCGATCATACCTGCACTAACGCACCGGATCCCATCAGAACTATGAAGTTAAGCATGCTTGGGCGAGAGTAGTACTAGGATGGGTGACCCCCTGGGAAGTCCTCGTGTTGCATCCCTCTTTTTTGTCGAAATTCGATCGAGTATTTTCTAATGTATATTTCTATTTGCGGAAACGACATTCGGATCGAGGACGTCGTTAAGACAGTGACGGGGTGCGATTAAGATGAGGCGTGACAATCTGCGTCATGCGTCGGTTCGGGGAGGCTAGGTCGGTGGGGGGCAGTCTAGGGCGTACGGAGGAAGGAGGTGTTTAATAGAATTTACAGTGGTAGGAACCATGGATGCGATCATACCAGCACTAACGCACCGGATCCCATCAGAACTCCGAAGTTAAGCGTGCTTGGGCGAGAGAAGTACTAGGATGGGTGACCCCCTGGGAAGTCCTCGTGTTGAATCCCTCTTTTTTGTCGAAATTCGATCGAGTATTTTGTAATGTATATTTCTTTTTGCGGAAACGACATTCGGTTCGAGACGTCGTTAAGACAGGTGACGGGGGCGATTAAGATGAGCGTGACAATCTGCGTCATGCGTCGGTTCGGGGAGGCTAGGTCGTTGGGGGGCAGGCTAGGGTGTACGGAGGAAGGAGGTGTTTAATAGAATTTACAGTGGTAGGAAAGATGGATGCGATCATACCAGCACTAACGCACCGGATCCCATCAGAACTTCGAAGTTAAGCGTGCTTGGGCGAGAGTAGTACTAGGATGGGTGACCCCCTGGGATGTCCTCGTGTTGCATCCCTCTTTTTTGTCGAAATTCGATCGCGTATTTTGTAATGTATATTTCTTTTTGCGGAAAGGACATTCGGATCGAGACGTCGTTAAGACAGGTGACGGGGGAGATTAAGATGGGCGTGACAATCTGCGTCATGCGTCGGTTCAGAGAGGCTAGGTCGGTGGGTGGCATGCTAGGGCGTACGGAGGAAGGAGGTGTTTAATAGAATTTACAGTGGTAGGAAACACGGATGCGATCATACCAGCACTAACGCACCAGATCCCATCAGAACTCCGAAGTTAAGCGTGCTTGGGCGAGAGTAGTACTAGGATGGGTGACCCCCTGGGAAGTCCTCGTGTTGCATCCCTCTTTTTTGTCGAAATTCGATCGAGTATTTTGTAATGTATATTTCTTTTTGCGGAAACGACATACGGATCGAGACGTCGTTAAGACAGGTGACGGGGGCGATTAAGGTGGGCGTGACAATCTGCGTCATGCGTCGGTTCGGGGAGGCTAGGTCGGTTGGTGGCAGGCTAGGGCGTACGGAGGAAGGAGGTGTTTAATAGAATTTACAGTGGTAGGAAACACGGATGCGATCATACCAGCACTAACGCACCGGATCCCATCAGAACTCCGAAGTTAAGCGTGCTTGGGCGAGAGTAGTACTAGGATGGGTGACCCCCTGGGAAGTCCTCGTGTTGCATCCCTCTTTTTTGTCGAAATTCGATCGAGTATTTTGTAATGTATATTTCTTTTTGCGGAAACGACATTCGGATCGAGACGTCGTTAAGACAGGTGACGGGGGCGATTAAGATGAGCGTGACAATCTGCGTCATGCGTCGGTTCGGGGAGGCTAGGTCGTTGGGGGGCAGGCTAGGGCGTACGGAGGAAAGGAGGTGTTTAATAGAATTTACAGTGGTAGGGAAGATGGATGCGATCATACCAGCACTAACGCACCGGATCCCATCAGAACTCCGAAGTTAAGCGTGCTTGGGCGAGAGTAGTACTAGGATGGGTGACCCCCTGGGAAGTCCTCGTGTTGCATCCCTCTTTTTGTCGAAATTCGATCGAGTATTTTGTAATGTATATTTCTTTTTGCGGAAACGACATTCGGATCGAGACGTCGTTAAGACAGGTGACGGGGGCGATTAAGATGGGCGTGACAATCTGCGTCATGCGTCGGTTCGGGGAGGCTAGGTCGGTGGGTGGCAGGCAAGGGCGTACGGAGGAAGGAGGTGTTTAATAGAATTTACAGTGGTAGGAAACTTGGATGCGATCATACCAGCACTAACGCACCGGATCCCATCAGAAATCCGAAGTTAAGCGAGCTTGGGCGAGAGTAGTACTAGGATGGGTGACCCCCTGGGAAGTCCTCGTGTTGCATCCCTCTTTTTTGTCGAAATTCGATCGCGTATTTTGTTATGTTTATTTCTTTTTGCGGAAACGACATTCGGATCGAGACGTCGTTAAGATAGGTGACGGGGGCGATTAAGATGAGCGTGAAATCTGCGTCATGCGTCGGTTCGGGGAGGCTAGGTCGTTGGGGGGCAGGCTAGGGCGTACGGAGGAAGGAGGTGTTTAATAGAATTTACAGTGGTAGGAAAGATGGATGCGATCATACCAGCACTAACGCACCGGATTCCATCAGAACTCCGAAGTTTAGCGTGCTTGGGCGAGAGTAGTACTAGGATGGGTGACCCCCTGGGAAGTCCTCGTGTTGCATCCCTCTTTTTTGTCGAAATTCGATCGTGTATTTTGTAATGTATATTTCTTTTTGCGGAAACGACATTCGGATCGAGACGTCGTTAAGACAGGTGACGGGGGCGATTAAGATGAGCGTGACAATCTGCGTCATGCGTCGGTTCGGGGAGGCTAGGTCGGTGGGGGCAGGCTAGGGCGTTCGGAAGAAGGAGGTGTTTAATAGAATTTACAGTGGTAGGAAACATGGATGCGATCATACCTGCACTAACGCACCGGATCCCATCAGAACTCCGAAGTTAAGCGTGCTTGGGCGAGAGTAGTACTAGGATGGGTGACCCCCTGGAAAGTCCTCGTGTTGCATCCCTCTTTTTTGTCGAAATTCGATCGAGTATTTTTTTAATGTATATTTCTTTTTGCGGAAACGACATTCGGATCGAGACGTCGTTAAGACAGGTGACGGGCGATTAGATAGAGCGGTGACAATCTGCGTCATGCGTCGGTTCGGGGAGGCTAGGTCGGTGGGGGGCAGTCTAGGGCGTACGGAGGAAGGAGGTGTTTAATAGAATTTACAGTGGTAGGAACCATGGATGCGATCATACCAGCACTAACGCACCGGATCCCATCAGAACTCCGAAGTTAAGCGTGCTTGGGCGAGAGAAGTACTAGGATGGGTGACCCCCTGGGAAGTCCTCGTGTTGAATCCCTCTTTTTTGTCGAAATTCGATCGAGTATTTTGTAATGTATATTTCTTTTTGCGGAAACGACATTCGGTTCGAGACGTCGTTAAGACAGGTGACGGGGGCGATTAAGATGAGCGTGACAATCTGCGTCATGCGTCGGTTCGGGGAGGCTAGGTCGTTGGGGGGCAGGCTAGGGTGTACGGAGGAAGGAGGTGTTTAATAGAATTTACAGTGGTAGGAAAGATGGATGCGATCATACCAGCACTAACGCACCGGATCCCATCAGAACTTCGAAGTTAAGCGTGCTTGGGCGAGAGTAGTACTAGGATGGGTGACCCCCTGGGATGTCCTCGTGTTGCATCCCTCTTTTTTGTCGAAATTCGATCGCGTATTTTGTAATGTATATTTCTTTTTGCGGAAAGGACATTCGGATCGAGACGTCGTTAAGACAGGTGACGGGGGAGATTAAGATGGGCGTGACAATCTGCGTCATGCGTCGGTTCAGAGAGGCTAGGTCGGTGGGTGGCATGCTAGGGCGTACGGAGGAAGGAGGTGTTTAATAGAATTTACAGTGGTAGGAAACACGGATGCGATCATACCAGCACTAACGCACCAGATCCCATCAGAACTCCGAAGTTAAGCGTGCTTGGGCGAGAGTAGTACTAGGATGGGTGACCCCCTGGGAAGTCCTCGTGTTGCATCCCTCTTTTTTGTCGAAATTCGATCGAGTATTTTGTAATGTATATTTCTTTTTGCGGAAACGACATACGGATCGAGACGTCGTTAAGACAGGTGACGGGGGCGATTAAGGTGGGCGTGACAATCTGCGTCATGCGTCGGTTCGGGGAGGCTAGGTCGGTTGGTGGCAGGCTAGGGCGTACGGAGGAAGGAGGTGTTTAATAGAATTTACAGTGGTAGGAAACACGGATGCGATCATACCAGCACTAACGCACCGGATCCCATCAGAACTCCGAAGTTAAGCGTGGCTGGGCGAGAGTAGTACTAGGATGGGTGACCCCCTGGGAAGTCCTCGTGTTGCATCCCTCTTTTTTGCCGAAATTCGATCGAGTATTTTCTAATGTATATTTCTTTTTGCGGAAACGACATTCGGATCGAGACGTCGTTAAGACAGGTGACGGGGGCGATTAAGATGAGCTTGACAATCTGCGTCATGCGTCGGTTCGGGGAGGCTAGGTCATTGGGGGGCAGGCTAGGGCGTACGGAGGAAAGAGGTGTTTAATAGAATTTACAGTGGTAGGGAAGATGGATGCGATCATACCAGCACTAACGCACCGGATCCCATCAGAACTCCGAAGTTAAGCGTGCTTGGGCGAGAGTAGTACTAGGATGGGTGACCCCCTGGGAAGTCCTCGTGTTGCATCCCTCTTTTTGTCGAAATTCGATCGAGTATTTTGTAATGTATATTTCTTTTTGCGGAAACGACATTCGGATCGAGACGTCGTTAAGACAGGTGACGGGGGCGATTAAGATAGGCGTGACAATCTGCGTCATGCGTCGGTTCGGGGAGGCTAGGTCGGTGGGTGGCAAGCAAGGGCGTACGGAGGAAGGAGGTGTTTAATAGAATTTACAGTGGTAGGAAACTTGGATGCGATCATACCAGCACTAACGCACCGGATCCCATCAGAAATCCGAAGTTAAGCGAGCTTGGGCGAGAGTAATACTAGGATGGGTGACCCCCTGGGAAGTCCTCGTGTTGCATCCCTCTTTTTTGTCGAAATTCGATCGCGTATTTTGTTATGTTTATTTCTTTTTGCGGAAACGACATTCGGATCGAGACGTCGTTAAGATAGGTGACGGGGGCGATTAAGATGAGCGTGAAATTCTGCGTCATGCGTCGGTTCGGGGAGGCTAGGTCGTTGGGGGGCAGGCTAGGGCGTACGGAGGAAGGAGGTGTTTAATAGAATTTACAGTGGTAGGAAAGATGGAGCGATCATACCAGTACTAACGCACCGGATTCCATCAGAACTCCGAAGTTTAGCGTGCTTGGGCGAGAGTAGTACTAGGATGGGTGACCCCCTGGGAAGTCCTCGTGTTGCATCCCGCTTTTTTGTCGAAATTCGATCGTGTATTTTGTAATGTATATTTCTTTTTGCGGAAACGACATTCGGATCGAGACGTCGTTAAGACAGGTGACGGGGGCGATTAAGATGGGCGTGACAATCTGCGTCATGCGTGACAATCTGCGTCATGCGTCGGTTCGAGGAGGCTAGGTCGGTGGGAGGCAGGCTAGGGCGTTCGGAAGAAGGAGGTGTTTAATAGAATTTACAGTGGTAGGTAACATGGATGCGATCATACCTGCACTAACGCACCGGATCCCATCAGAACTATGAAGTTAAGCATGCTTGGGCGAGAGTAGTACTAGGATGGGTGACCCCCTGGGAAGTCCTCGTGTTGCATCCCTCTTTTTTGTCGAAATTCGATCGAGTATTTTCTAATGTATATTTCTATTTGCGGAAACGACATTCGGATCGAGACGATCGTTAAGACAGGTGGCGGGGGCATTAAGATGAGCGTAGACAATCTGCCGTCATGCGTGCGGTTCGGGGAGGCTAGTCGTTGGGGGCAGGCTAGGGCGTACGGAGGAGGATGTGTCTTTAATAGAATTTAGAGTGGTAGGAAAGATGGATGCGATCATACCAGCATTAACGCACCGGATCCCGTTAGAACTCCGAAGTTAAGCGTGCTTGGGCGAGAGTAGTACTAGGATGGGTGACCCCCTGGGAAGTCCTCGTGTTGCATCCCTCTTTTTTGTCGAAATTCGATCGCGTATTTTGTTATGTTTATTTCTTTTTGCGGAAACGACATTCGGATCGAGACTTCGTTAAGACAGGTGACGGGGGAGATTAAGATGGGCGTGACAATCTGCGCCATGCGTCGGTTCGGAGAGGCTAGGTCGGTGGGTGGCAGCCTAGGGCGTACGGAGGAAGGAGTTGTTTAATAGAATTTACAGTGGTAGGAAACATGGATGCGAACATACCAGCACTAACGCACCGGATCCCATCAGAACTCCGAAGTTAAGCGTGCTTGGTCGAGAGTAGTACTAGGATGGGTAACCCCCTGGGAAGTCCTCGTGTTGCAGCCCACTTTTTTGTCGAAATTTGGTCGCGTATTTTGTTATGTTTATTTCCTTTTGCGGAAACGACATTCGGATCGAGACGTCGTTAAGACAGGTGACGGGGGCGATTAAGATGGGCGTGACAATCGGCGTCATGCGTCGGTTCGGGGAGGCTAGGTCGTTGGGGGGCAGGCTAGGGTGTACGGAGGAAGGAGGTGTTTAATAGAATTTACAGTGGTAGGAAACATGGATGCGATCATACCAGCACTAACGCACCGGATCCCATCAGAACTCCGAAGTTAAGCGTGCGTGGGCGAGAGTAGTACTAGGATGGGTGACCCCCTGTGAAGTCCTCGTCTTGCATCCCTCTTTTTTGTCGAAATTCGATCGAGTATTTTGTAATGTATATTTCTTATTGCGGAAAAGACATTCGGATCGAGACGACGTTAAGACAGGTGACGGGGGAGATTAAGATGGGCGTGACAATCGGCGTCATGCGTCGGTTCGGGGAGGCTAGGTCGTTGGGGGACAGGCTAGGGCGTACGGAGGAAGGAGGTGTTTAATAAAATTTACAGTGGTAGGAAAGATGGATGCGATCATACCAGCACTAACGCACTGGATCCCATCAGAACTCCGAAGTTAAGCGTGCTTGGCGAGAGTAGTATTAGGATGGGTGACCCCCTGGGAAGTCCTCGTGTTGCATCCCTCTTTTTTGTCGAAATTCGATCGAGTATTTTGTAATGTATATTTCTTTTTGCGGAAACGACATTCGGATCGAGACGTCGTTAAGACCGGTGACGGGGGAGATTAAGATGGGCGTGACAATCTGCGTCATGCGTCGGTTCAGAGAGGCAAGGTCGGTGGGTGGCAGGCTAGGGCGTACGGAGGAAGGAGGTGTTTAATAGAATTTACAGTGGTAGGAAACATGGAAGCGATCATACCAGCACTAACGCACCAGATCCCATCAGAACTCCGAAGTTTAGCGTGCTTGGGCGAGAGTAGTACTAGGATGGGTGACCCCCTGGGAAGTCCTCGTGTTGCATCCCTCTTTTTTGTCGAAATTTGATCGCGTATTTTGTTATGTTTATTTCTTTTTGCGGAACCTACATTCGGATCGAGACATCGTTAAGACAGGTGACGGGGGCGATTAAGATGAGCGTGACAATCTGCGTCACCAGTAGGTTCGGGGAGGCTAGGTCGTTGGGGGGCAGGCTAGGGCGTACGGAGGAAGGAGGTGTTTAATAGAATTTACAGTGCTCGGAAAGATGGATGCGATCATACCAGGACTAACGCACCGGATCCCATCAGAACTTCGAAGTTAAGCGTGCTTGGGCGAGAGTAGTACTAGGATGGGTGACCCCCTGGGAAGTCCTCGTATTGCATCCCTCTTTTTTGTCGAAATTCGATCGCGTATTTTGTTATTTTTATTTCTTTTTGCGGAAACGACATTCGGATCGAGATTTAGTTAAGACAGGTGACGGGGGCGATTAAGATGAGCGTGACAATCTGCGTCATGCGTCGGTTCGGGGAGGCTAGGTCGGTGGGGGGCAGGCAAGGGCGTTCGGAGGAAGGAGGTGTTTAATAGAATTTACAGTGGTTGGTAACAAGGATGCGATCATACCAGTACTAACGCACCGGATCCCATCAGAACTCCGAAGTTAAGCGTGCTTGGGCGAGAGTAGTACTAGGATGGGTGACCCCCTGGGAAGTCCTCGTGTTGCATCCCTCATTTTGTCGAAATTCGATCGCGTATTTTGTAATGTTTATTTCTTTTTTGCGGAACGAAT
>JAGDQO010003170.1:0-16333 GCA_018342035.1 Solanum appendiculatum | reverse complement strand
CCTAGTGTGTCACCTTGGGTTGCCCCAGTCCTGTTTGTGAAGAAGAAGGATGGCACCATGCGGATGTGTATTAACTATAGGCAGTTGAATAAGGTGACGGTGAGGAACTGTTATCCTATGCCTCGTATTGATGAATTGTTCGACCAGCTTCAGGGTGCCGCAGTGTTTTCGAAGATTTACTTGAGATCTGGCTACCATTAATTGAGGGTGAGAGAAGCGGACATCCCTAAGACAACATTTAGGACTCGTTACGGCTATTATGAGTTCTTATGTGTCTTTTGGGGTTGACTTAATGCCTCCTGGCTGCATTCTATGGCGTTGTGAGACTCGTGGTATTCAGGCCGTATTCATTGGACTCCTCCACATAGTTTTTATTGTTGAGTATTCTGGTTAGCTCGGCGGAGCCTTTAGTGTTTTAGTCATGTGAACAACATCTGAGGATCAGTGCTCCAGATTTTGCAGAGATGCATTGACTTATGCCAAGTTCGTCAAAGTGCGATCTGGCTTGAGTACTGCTATTGACCATTTCTGGGTGGCATGCTTGGGTGTCCAGGGGATGGCATTATGTAGGATCCAGGCGAAGATTGAGGGCTATCCGTGATGGGCTAAGCCCACTTCTGTGACTGAGGTACAAGAGCTTCGTCAACTGGTAGGGTACTACAGCTGCTTTGGTCAAGGTTCTCCTCTCAAGTGCAGCATCCCTGACTCGGTTGACTCACCAGGACGTTCCCTTTATGTGGTCGGAGGAGTGTGAGAGGAGCTTTCTGAGGCTTAAGGAGTTGCTGACCACTGCTCCTATATTGACTCTTCCAATTGAGGGCGAGGGTTCCACGGTTTATTGTGACGCATCCGGCGTTGGTTTGGGTTGTGTTCTGATGCAGCAGGGTTGGGTTATTGCTTATGCACCGAGGCAACTTAAGATGCATAAGCGCAACTACCCCTCTCATGATCTGGAGTTCGCAACGGTAGTTTTCACGCTTAAGACTGGAGACAATACCTTTATGGAGTTCATTGTGAGATCTATATCGTTCACCGGAGCCTTCAGTACATTATGAACCAGAGGTACCTTAATTCGAGGCAGCGCCATTGGATTGAGCTCCTGAAGGACTATGATCTCTCTATTCTCTACCACCCGGGCAAGACGAATGTTGTAGCAGACGCCTTGAATCGGAGGGCGGGGAGTATGGGTAGTCTGGCCTTCCATTATGTTTCGGTGCCACCCTTGGCAATGAACATTTAGTCTTTAGCCAATCAGATGATCAGGCTTGATGTTTCAGATTCTAGCCGAGTGTTAGCTTATGTGGGGGTTCAGTCATCTCTACTTGATCAGATCCATAGTCGTCAATTTGAGGATTAGGCGTTGGTGGCACTTAGAGATAGAGTTTTTGCAGGTGATGCAAGACAGGTTACTCTAGATTCAGATGGGGTTTTGAGGAATACTGGCCGTTTGTGCATTCTGAGGGTTGGTTATTTTGACCAGCTGATCCTTAGCGAGGCCCATGACTCTATATATTCTATCCATCTGGGCACAGCTAAGATGTATCCTGATTTGAGGCAACCCCACTGGTGGAGTGGTATGAGGAGGGACATCTCAGACTATGTGTCCCATTGCTTGTATTGCCAGCAGGTGAAGGCCGAGCATTTGAGGCCTGGTGGAGAGTTGTAGAGATTACCCATTCTTGAGTGGAAGTGGGAGCGTATCATCATGGACTTCGTTGTGGAGCTGCCACAGACTTCTAGAGGTGTTGAAAGTATTTGGGTCATCGTGGATCGATTGACCAAGTCAGCACACTTCTTTGCAGTTCATTCGTCCTTCAGTGCTGAGAGGTTAGCCCGTATCTACATTCGGGAGGTAGTCCGTTTTCATGGTGTGCCTATTTCTATCATTTCATACCGGGGTTCACAGTTCACTTCCAGCTTTTTGAGAGTACTTTAGGAGGAGTTGGGCACCCGTGTCTATCTTAGCACAACCTTCCACCAGCAGACAGATGGCGAGTCGGAGGGTACTATTCAGGTTCTTGAGGATATGTTGGGAGCCTGTGTTATTGATTTTGGAGGTTAGTGGGATCATTTCTTGCATTTGGTAGAGTTTGCATACAACAATAGCTACCATTCCAGCATTCAGATGGCCCAGTTCGAGGACTTATATGGTAGGCATTGTCACACTCCAGTTAGTTGGTTCAAGTTTAAAGAGCCTAGGCCGCGGGGGACAGGTCTGTTCCAGGAGACCATTGTGCATGTGAGGTTGACTCAAGATCGGCTCAGGACAGCTCAGAGCAGACAATAGAGTTA
This sequence comes from Solanum appendiculatum, assembly GCA_018342035.1. Taxonomy (NCBI): domain Eukaryota; kingdom Viridiplantae; phylum Streptophyta; class Magnoliopsida; order Solanales; family Solanaceae; genus Solanum; species Solanum appendiculatum. The sequence continues at coordinate 14,041 of JAGDQO010003170.1, read as the reverse complement.
TGCAGACCGCAGATGTCGACTGCTGAGATTTGTCGTGGGTGATAGAGTATTCCTCTGAGTATCGGCCATGAAGGGCGTCATGAGATTTGGGATGCGAGGCAAGCTTAGCCCCGGTATATTGGGCCTTTTGAGATTTTGAGGACAGTTGGTGAGGTGGCCAATGAGTTAGCTTTACCTCCAGCATTCTCAACTATTTATCTAGTTTTCCATATTTCGATGCTACGCCGGTATATTTTAGATGAGTCTCATGTGCTCAAGTATGATGCAGTTGAGTTGGATGATCACCTAACCTATATGTAGGAGCCAGTTGCTATTTTTGCCAGAGATGTGAGGCAGCTGAGTTCGAGAGCCATTCGTGTAGTTAAGGTCCGTGGGAGGCATAATTCAGTTAAGGAGGCTACCTGGGAGACCGAGCGGGAGATGCGGGAGCAGTTCCCTAGCTTATTTGAGCCCTCAGGTACCTCTTGACTTTTACTTTCAAAGACAAAATTCCTTTTAGTAGTCGATGTTGTAATGACCCTCTAGGTCATTTCTATTTTAATGCCTCCTTTCTGTCATTTAGAGCGTTCCTGTAGCGATCCCTAGTCATTTATGACTTGCTGGAACTGACTGTTCGATCGCCTGGTAATTCGTTTTGTTTTTATGCCTGTTTTCTTGTTTTGAAGCTTTTGAACCTTGAAAAGTTGATTTTGGTCATAACTTCAGGTAAACAACCTCTGATGAGAATTCTGACAGTTCCATCAGCTCCATAGCGGCCAAATTAGGTTAGAACCATGGTTTGCCCGAGTCCTGGGGTTTTTTGTGTGATTTTGGGCCAATTAGCTCTTTACCTTCAAAATTTGGTTTAAAGTTGACTTTGGTCAACATTCTTGGTAAACGGCTCGGATGAAATTTTCGTCAGCGCGCGGTTAGTTCTCGAAGGATGAGTTTGGTCTAGAATGACCCTTAAAGAACTTCGGGGAGCTTCCGATCAAAATCTGAGGCCTCCGGTAGAAATTGGCTAAAATTGCAAATTGGGTTTGGGACCCATTTTTTGTCGAAATAACCTCGTATGGAAATTTTAATTGCGCCATTGAGTCAAGAACGTCGAATTCGAGGGCGTAGCATATCTCATTTGCGTGCACAGGGTTCTGACCGAATCTCGAGCACCCCGTCGGAGTTTTGGAGTTGTCCAAAACTTAGTTGTTCCAGCTGTCAAAATTGCAGAAACATTTACTCTCCGCGTTTGCGGGATAGGCTTTGCGTTCGCATAGGTGTGAGAGTGTCTACTTCGCATTCACGGGCCAGAGGCCGAGTTCGTGGTGGTCTGTGTCCTTGTACTCTGTATTCGCGAAAGGTTATCCGTGTTCGCAGAGGTCTGTGGAGTGGAGGTGACCTCCTTCTCCGCGTTCGTGGATAGGGTTTCACATTTAATGAGGTCTGAGTCCCTTCCCTCTGCGTTCCCGAGTCCCTGGCCGTATTTGCAAAGTGTTACTTGTTTCCCCTACGCGTTCGCAGGTGAGTGGGCACGTTCGCCGAGGTGTGTGTGCCTGGAAGTGTTTAATTAATGGAGGTCGAGCTTATTTGGAGGTTTCATTCAAAAATTCATATCTTCCTCCTCGATTTTAGGTTTTTGGTTATTCGAAGTCCCTGACGTTCATAATCTCATTGGTTCCGTGAGTTAGTTGTTCTATTGAAGTGGGTGTACCTCGTTTTCCATGAATTTGAGGCATAAGTTGCTATCTTAGGCCTATTAGTTGTAAAGTTTTACGTTTCTTGTTTTGGTTGCATGGAGCTGATTCGAGCCCCGATGAGTGTTCCATTTTGGAATACAAGTTCGGGGGAGGATTTGGGACCTCTTCACGGAGTCAATTCTAGAAAATCCAAAGTGAGTCCCACATTCCTGATTTTGACTCCATAATTGGTATGTCTCCGAATTTGATGATTTTAGTGTCTAAACTACCGTATTGACGCTGCAATTCTAATTTTGATAGCGTGGCAGCAGTCTGAGGACGTTTAGAAGGGAAAAGCTCTGGCAGAGTGACTTGGAGCGCGCGTGATCGGCTTTCTGGTAGGTTACGACTTCCCTTCTCTCTAGATTGAGCTTGAATGCGTAAATGCTGGTTGATGTGTGTGAATGTACGGTGGGTAGCTAGTATTTCTATTCTTCTCTTCCGATTTTCCTCGTTTAGAATTGATTTCAGGGCTATTCGGGATTAGTATCATGCTTTAGGGTGAGTTGTTGTTAATTTGTTCTGGATTATTTGTTGGGTGGCTATCTGTTGATGCCTGCATGGGTTCGGGATATTTGCTTGATCTCTATTGATTTCCGTTTGTTTCTGTGATTGTTCTGGCCTCAGAATAGGTTAGGATAGTATTGCCTTAGTCCTATGCACTTGTTGACTTGAGTATGTATCCGAAGTCATTTCGGATGGACTAGGTCCTTGTAGACTAGTATAGCAGACTTGGGTCTGATAGTATGAGCCTTAGTTTAGGCATTTTCGTGGCTTTCGAATCTTCCGTTTCGTTCTCTTTTATTTATGGAATTCTGGGATGCTGTAAGAAGATGTTGTTGTTGCGCCGATTGACGGTTGTATCATGCTAGGCTGGGAGCCTTCAGTTGATATCCTTGTGGGTGTGGTGGTCCATGGTGTTTTTGCCTTGCCTTATATATTTGTTGTTTGTTTTATCCTGTTCAAGGTGGTTAGCTGCAGTACGCAGCTGACATTACCCGGTTAGCATCCGTTATTTCTAGCGCTAGGCTGTCGGGGGTAAGCTTCTAGTATCCGGTACGCAGCTGACGTTACACGATTGCAGCCAGGAATTTCTAGTGCGAGGCCGTTATTCGTAGGCTACTAGTCCCAGCTGTGCAGCTGACGTTGCCTGGTTGGAGCCGGTATTTCTAGCGCTAGGCTGTTGTGCGAAAGATGTAATTTTCGGTCCGAGGCTGACGTTACACGGTTAAATTTCGGTATTTCCAGCTCGTGTTTGATGATTGGGCTAGGCCCAGGTATTGTTCCAGCTCGAGGCTGATGTTACACGGTTAGAGTCTGATATTTCCAGCTCGTGACTGATGATTAGGCGGGGCCCAGGTGTTATCTTTTTGGGTCCGAGACCCATTGGTGTTGAGGCTTCTAGAGTTGTGTTTTCCTTCGTTTCTGTAGAATAGCTCTTCTGTGCACCTGTCGGACTTATGGGGGTCTGTTCGGGTTTTATTTAAACTTGCACACTAGTGTACCCAACGGGTCTTATGGGGGGCTCAGCTGCGTTTATCTTTGTTGTTCTTAGTTTGCTTTCCGCTTTCTCTATTCCTGTTTTCGTTGACCTCTGTTTGTGTTGATTCTATCTTGTCTGCCTTTTTTTTACCTTTCTTGCTCAGTCGGCCTATGATGCTTGCTAGGTACTTGTTGTTTTGGTACTCATGCTACACTCTGCATTTGTATTCGTGATGCAGATCCGAGCACCAGTTATCAGCGTTGAGTTCGAGCCTGCAGCTGTCTGTTCAGGAGATGAGGGTGAGCACATGACGTTCTGGGATTACCTGTTTCCTTCTGTATTGTATATTTTGACTTGTCTTTTTCCTTCGAGACAGTTTGTTTCTGTGGTCCACTTTTGGGACTTGTACTCTGTTAGTTTTTCTATACTTGTGACTTCCAGGTTTTGGGAGGTGTCTTGTATATATAGTTTGGTTTAGTTTCAGCCTTCTTTATGTGTTGTATTTGTTGCTTCCGCTTATTTGAGGATTAGTTTCGACCCTTAGTCCCATTACTGCTAAGTTCTGGGATAGGGTTTTGGCTGACCTACTGGTGGGTTGGTAGGCGCCATCATGATTTAAGAAATCGGGTCGTGACATATAAGCTTTGGTTTGGGCCTAAGATACTAGACTACGTGGGTCTAATGTTGAAAATACAATGTAGTCTAATGATTTGCAAAAGGGAGATGGACAATCAAGTTGAATTCTAAAATGCTGCCAAGATAGTGTTACATTGTTTATTTTTGACATCTTTATATGCTTTGGTCCACCATTTCATCCGTTATTTTTTTATTAGTATAACTTAAATTTCTAGTTGATGTTTACATATATTTTGTAGGATTTAAATGTTGTCGGAGAAGCGAACTCTATATAGGGAGAAGATGGAAGTATGCCATGATGAGTGCAAGAAGGACTGATTGTTGATTAATGGAAAGAAAGTTCTTTCTTTCTTTAAAGTAATGATTGGAGAAGGTTTCTAAGAAAATCTGGTAAATTGTGATTCTTTGTAAACTCTTTTTCTCTACTTAGAGTAAAGTGTATAGATTGTTTTGATAACCATATCCTTAATTAGTTATTATTGGAGTTAATCGTCTACTTGTTAATGTGAACATTTGAGCATACCTACTAGGTCCAAAATTGTACTTCTACCATTGTCCACAAGAATCTGAAGGAGTTATGAGAAACTCAACCCAAAGTCTCAAGTCTTTTGCAGTGAAGAAACTAGGCTACAACACCTAAGCTTAGAGAAAACATTATCTTTTTCTCCCATAGACAAACCTTATAAACACCGTATTTAAAGTCACCCCATGCACAAAATACAATTATGGTATTAAAACACATCCTCACTTGCTTTTTAACTCCATAAAACCGGATTCCTTTAAACTCAGAATATAACAGGTTTCTTCTCAACTAGGATAACCAACTCTTAGGAAATAGAAATACATCGTCATATTTAAAAGAAAGAGGATTTTCTACAAGTTAAAGAGATGATAGTTCCTGGGGTCAATAGCACTTTTAAATGGACAAGTGTGTAGAAATATATTGGCTAATAGAGTTGGACCGACATTGGGGTTAGGGAGGCTCCCGTTAACTAAAAAAATCCTAATTACATGTGTATATACCTTAAATAAGGTCTATATGGTATCTTGCGAACCCTAATGTACGAATGTTGTCTAGGGGATACATGAATTACAACTTCTGAAATAAATAAATACATAGCTCTTAAGGAAGTAAATGTTTGGCAAGTGCCATCTTGTTATTCGTGTCCCAAATAGTCACGTTATCTTTAAGTTCTTTCAATTTTATGATCCCTTTTTGCTTCATAATCACTAGACCTATTTTAAATGGCCACGTTTCAGTATTCAAAGAGGTCCACACAAAGATGAAAAAGAAGCTAAGCTAGTTTATCATTTCTGGTTTGGGAAAAACATTTAATTGTTTCCGTTGTTTGGTCATATATTTTGTACTATCATTTTGAAGCTACACTTTTTGTGCAACTGTTACGCTAATACTGTTTACAAATTGTCATTTCATCATAGACACAAACTTGGAATTTGCAATCTTAATTAAGTTCGGTTCATGATCATGGGATCTTATTCAAAAGTTTTTGCACCTCAATCATAGACGTATACAATATTATAGGCTAAATCATTTTGAGTCTAGTTACATCTTTGTTTCACTTCATTTTCTGAGGTCGAATTCGAAGAAAGATTGCTTGTAAGGGTCTTAGTCTTTCTTCTTCTATAACTAACTCATCACATATACACAATAACAAAATCCTATAAAGTGAAACACAGTGCTTTGACACTTCTTAACGATAAGAAAAAGCATCAAAATATTAAAAAATACACAAACATCCTTGAATGACATATCTCTCACATCTTCGGTGGCACACTAGCAATCCAAAGTGTGAAAAAAATCCAATAGGAAGTAAAATCTTATGATGATCTTAATTATTCATGTCCAGCCACCTCTCTGTTCCCTTTTGCTGATTCTACAAATTTGGTTATAGGTGAAACTTCTAGAGTTGATGTAACTATTGTTGATCTTGCATCAACCATATATGATGCATATTCTCCTTCTTCATTAACAAATCCCATCTAGCAAATCTATGCATATGAATGTTAATAAAGCTACACACACTTTACTAGTTTTAAAGTGACTAACATTTTGGACGCCAGTCGTTGATTCAAATTTATGAAAATCTATAATTTATTTGTTGTGCCACAGAGTGTCACGCCCCGAGCCTACACCCTGGATGTGATCGGCACTCGAGAACTATTGGTGGTTCCTAAGTGAATTCTGGACCTGACTGACTGCTTAGCCGAAGACTTAGTCAACAGTTATAAGTTTAAAACACACTAAAAGAAAAACTTTTAAGTCAAATATTGAGTCTAAATTATCTAAAAATACTACATGCAATAGATGTAGTTTTTTCTAGCAAAACATCTGGAAAGGGAAATACTGAAAAATTCTTAAATACTATCTATCTATGAAGCCTCTACTATTTTAAGATAAGCGTCGGGACAAGACCCACAACAACCTTAAACAACTACTAAAAGTAAAACAAAGACTAGAGTCCTCCGAAAGAGTGGAAGCCTCACCAAAAGAGTGGAGGCCTCACCAAAAGTTGACGAGTGACTAGGAGATCTCAATGAAACGCCTATTGATGATCCTGAACACCTGTATCTGCGTGATAAAATAATGCCGATCGAGTGACATCAGTACATTGAATGTATGAGTATGTAACATAGCTGAATGAAACAATAACTGAACTGAAAAGGCTGAAATATAACTCAATTGAATGTAAAGCATAAGCATGAGATAAAATCATTTAAAGCTTTTCAATAAAAGTAAATGTAATAACTCAGTGAACTGAATATATATGTATAAAAATATACTCTTTATTTTACTAGGGATTTTCTCTAACTGACAAGCATTATTACAAGCCTCGTGATGATACAACGTCTCGTCCACACTTTCAGAATTGTCCTATGCCTTGCCGGGCTATAAAACAAACTCAACTCATGGATCCATATGAATGGTCTGTTCAAAGGCAGATAAGAGTCAGCCAAAAGTCGGTACGAACCTATCCCATGCTTGCTATGTGGTTTATGAGAGCTGTGAGTTGTCTGACCTCTTCCATATATCGGTTCTCAATACTACTCCCATAAATGAATGACTGAAATGCTCAAGTAAAAATACTCTTTGGGATGAGATAAGTTCTCAAAAGCCCTTTTTAAGGGGTAACTGAATTGTACTTAATATTTTTGAAATCTTTTGAAAACTCTTTATGCTTTTTCTGGAAACAATACTCTCATTTTTAGATGTAAAGTAATACATTTCAGATAACTTAAGTCCTATTGGAGTCTTCTCGACATAATGTGTTAAAATTTGTAATGACCATTCAGGTCATTTTTGAGTTATTGCCTTTTTTCCGTCGTTTAGAGCATTTCTATAGTGACCCCTAGTCAGTTATGACTTACTGGGATTGATAGTTCGGTCACCTGGTCGTTCCTTTGGTTTTTATGCAAGTTTTAGTGTTTTGGAGCTTTTGAAACTTGAAAAATTAATTTCGGTCATAACCTCAGGTAAACGACCTCAGAATGGAACTCTGATGTTTCCATCAGCTCTGAAATGACAAAATTAGGCTAGTAGGATGGCCCGCATGAGGCCCAATGCTTTCGGTGCAACTTTGGGCCATTTGGTGCTTTAGCCTTTGAATTTTGGCCTTAGGTTGACTTTGGTCAACATTCTTGGAGAACACATTCGAATGAAAATTCTGTTAGCGCGGTTAGTTCCGAAATGTCGAGTTTGGTCTAGAACGACCCTTCGTGCGCTTCTTGGGGCTTTCGGTCTAATTCCGAGGTCCTTTGTGGAAATTGGCTAAAAATGGCATTTGGGTGTGGGACCCCCTTTTTGTCTAGATGACCTCGTATGGAAATTTCGACTGTGCCATTGAGTCCAGAGCGTTGAATTTGGTGGGGTAGCATATATCTTTTGCACGCACGGGGTTCCGAACGAATCCCAAGCACCCCGTCGGAGACTTGACAATCCCCAAATCTTAGCTGATGCAGTAGCTGAATGTTGCAGGCCTCTCCTTCTTTGCATTCACGGGCCTGGGGCCGTGTTTACGAAGCTCTAGGTTTCTCCTCTCCGCATTCGCGAGAAGGTCTCTACATTCTCGGAGGTCTGCTTCCCTTCTCTTCGCGTTCGCGGGAAGGTCTCTGCGATAGCGAAGCTCTGGGTTTCTCATATCTATGTTCGCGGGCCTGTAGCCGCATTCGCGCAGGTCTACAACGTTTGGTCCTTTATTTAAAAGGTCAGACGCGACCAGCCCTTAGTAGCATTTTCATTTGGTGATTTCTCTCTCGTTTTAAGTCGGATTTTTTTGATTCAAAGTCCGGTGTGTTCGGAATTGTTGTGGATTCGTGGGTGAATGATCGGAGGGTGTTGAAAAGTCTCCGTTTGATGTATATTTGCGTTGCAGTTGGCTGTCCAAGTTGATTCTTGTCAGTTTTTTCTTGAATTTTTGCATGCTAATCGTTTGGGCGGTTTCAAGCCCCGAATTGGGTTCCATTTTGGAATAAAAGTTCGGGGAATGGTTTTGGACCTCTTCACGAAGTTAATTCTTGAATTTCCATAGCGGGTCCCACATTCCCATTTTTTACTCCAAAATTGACCGTCTCCAATTTTGGTAATTTTAGTGTCTAAAAGATCGTGCTCACGCTGTTATTCTATTTTTGATAGCGTGGCAGCATTTTGAGGCCGTTTGGAATGGAAAAGCTCCGGCAGAGTGATTTGGAGTGCGCACGGTCGGCCTTCAGGTAGGTTACAACTTCCTTTCTACTTAGATTGATCATGAATGTGTAAATTCATGATGATTAGTGTGAATTGGGGCGAGCACCTAGTTATATCTACTTTTCTTCTTAGAAACCTTTATTTTAGGATTGATAACCTCTGTTTCGAGGGTAGTACCATGCTAATAGGGGGATGTATGTGTGTTGTAGCATGCTTTGTGTTTTTTTCCTTTCTTGGTTGATTGCTTGTTGTTGGGGCATGTTTTGGCTTTAGCCTAGGATAGACTAGTGTTGCCTTAAAACCATGCACCTTGTGACTATGGTTTGTCTCCGACGCCATTTCGGATACACTAGGTCCTTGTAGACCGGAATAGCAAACTTGGGTCTGATAGTATGAGCCTTAGCTTAGGCCCTTGTGCTGCTTGTTCGCCTTTCTGTCTCCTCCTCCTATTTTTGCGGCTCCGAGGTACTACCAGAGATGGTGGGTTTCTTGGATATTGGAGTGCTTCTTGCTTGGTGCCGTTTATGATAATATCGGGAGTGGACAACAATCCATGGTGACTTGGAGCCTATTTGTGATATTTGAGATCCTCTTCAGAGTTGATATGCCCCCGGGCCCTCTTACTAGCTGGGTGGCCTGGATATGTGAGATGCTTTGAGATCCTCTTCGGAGTTGATACGCCCCCGAACCCTCTTGCTAGCTAGGCTGCTGATGCACCTGGGATTGGCTGGCTAGCTGGGCAGCCTGGATATTTGAGATCTTCTTCGGAGTTGATACACCCCCAGGCCATCTTGCTACCTCGGCGGCTGACGCCCCTAGGAGTGGATGGCTGGTTGGGCGGCCTGGATATTTGAGATCTTCTTTTGAGTTGATAGTCAATCTTGCTAGCTGGGCTTGGAGTTTACTGGTTGTTCTATTTGGATCTAGTTTTGTAATACCCCGGATTCAAAAAAGGCGAAAAATTTCAAATTTTGGGAACTTTGGTGACCTACCACTTGACCTACTAACCATTGGTGGACTTACCAACAGCAGGTCAAGGAGGTAGGAGCCGTTGGAAAGGCTGCCTAGGGGAAAAAGTTGGAAAATTTTTCTACGTAGTGACCTACTAAATGACTTACCGATAGTCGTTTGACTTACCAATACTACATCAAGAGGGGTAGGAGTATTAGGTCTAAGGAGTGACTTACTACTTGACTTACCAATCTTCATTTGACTTACCAATAGTAGGTTGAGAGGGGGGGGGGGGGGGTCGTTGATGCTACTGGTTGGAAAGAAGAATTTATTTAATTTTTAGACCAAAGGCAGTGTGACCTACGATTGGTCACCTACAGGCAGTAGGTTGACATACCAACCGTAAGTGATATGGTAAGTGGGGTTGTTGGTGGATTTTTGAAGAAGGGTCATTTGGTCTTTTCACCTAATGGCTTTTTTACTAATCTAAGTCGGTTTATACCTTCTCCTAACTCTATATAAGCCCTTTTAATCCTAAAATCTAGCCTTTCCACATAATTTACAAGATTTCCCCAAACTCTTCCACCTCAAATATTATCTCTCTAGAATCAAGAAGAAGAAGAAGTCAAGCTAGGGTTCTTCAAGTTCAAGTCTCTATTCTTCATCATTGTTTAGGGTTTCAATTGAGGTATGTAGGGAATTCATCAATGGGTTCCATTCAACCATTGATCCCCCAAGGTTTTCTTGAACTCTCTAATTCAATTTCCCAAAATTGAACAAGGTTTTGATTTCATTCTTCATGAGTTCTATTTGTATGGATTCAATTATGTACTTATGATCTTGTTTTGATGATTTTTACTCAGGTACATGTTTTTCAACTAATTCCATGTGAACTCATGTATTCATCTATGAATTGGACTATAAACCCTAATTTTCTAAGTAAAGATTGTTTAATCAAAAACTAGGTTTTCTTCGATGATGTGGGTTCTTTCAATTATGATCACATTACTTTCAATTATGGTTTTCTAGTATGAATTGAGTTGATTTACATGTTTTAAGATGAATCCCCATGAACTCGCATGAATTTCCCTTATTTTGATAATTATGCATTAATGATGGGTTGAATTATGAAGACGATAGAATTTATGCAGTTTATGTGAGCTCATGCATTTTTTATGATTTCAAAAGCTATGATTCATGACAAAATTGATGAATGATGAAAAATGGGTTTTCTGAAGTATGCTTGTACAATTATGGAAATTATGATGATTTATGAATTACTTTAAGATTGAAGCTTAATTGAAGATGTTGAATTGTGAAAGGTTTTCTCACATGTAAAGGATTCATAACTTGTTGAAAGGTTTTCTCAACTAACGTTGAACAAAGGTTTAAGGAGCTATTATAATGACGTAATCTTGGACTATATCCATGGAATATGGAACGTCTATATACATGATTTAACATGGATTGGTGTTCCTTGATGTACCTTTCCAGGGTTTAATAATATGAACAAGGACTATTCCGTGGGATTTAATCTTAGCACCGAGTGGTTGATTGGTGATTCTCCATGTCCCATACCTATGTGCCCCATAGGATGTCTTAAATAGACCTTGTATTAGCTAGTGGATCCACATAAGCTAGATGTTATGGGTCCTACCTGGGCAAGTAAGATGGCCCTTCCGATGTAGGGAGTATGTCGGATTCCATGTTGATAGCTCACAAGGTCTTTAAATGTCAGTAAAGGGAATCTCCCACAGTAATGAACTAAAATGACTTTCAAAGTATTTCACAAGTGATGTAAAAATGTTTAGCTTGCATTGACCTTAGTTTATGACTTATGATTTCTAACATTTTTTACTTCATTTTTAGCTTGGTCATTGCATGTCATGAAAATGTCCCTTTTTAGCATTATTTAAGTGTTTTATTGCATTCCCCTCATATTTGGTACATTCCATGTACTAACACATACTTTTTCCTACATTGTCTCATAATGTAGGATTTGACGATTCTCCATCTATTTGTGGCTAGAGCTTAGTAGAAGGATTGTTGAAGACTTGGTGCATCCTCATCCATTTGAGAACATAGCCTAGTTGTTATTACTTTTATGTTCTTTCACTTTGGCATTGTATTGGGTTACGTCCCAAACTTTATTTCTCTTTCTTATGATAGATTGGCTTTGAGACATGAGATGTAGACTTCTGCTAATTTTCTTAAAATCTTTGATATGTTTTTGTCTATCTTTTGAACTCTTAAATCTCTTTGATCTTGTATGTAAGAATACTAAGTGGCTTGTATGAGGCCTTTCGTGGTCTTGTACGCCTTGTCACATCTAAGGAATAACTTGGGTCATGACAAACTTGGTATTCAGAGCACAAGTTTTTAGAAACGATCCAAGGATGTCTCATAAGCCTCGTCGAGTAGACTCTTGTTCATGAGTGTGAAGCACGCTACATTTATGAATGAGAGGCTATAAGAAGTTTAAGAAACTTCACTTCTTTCATTACTCTTTAGTCATGCGATAGAGTTTAACTTCATAGGTCTTCATCTCCTAACCCTTCTTTGTACTTTTCAGAATATGCCTCCACGAAAGAATCCTTTGGCCGAGGAAGTGACTAATGATGAGTTTCGAGCCGTATTTCACGCATTGGCTCAACCTATTACGGCCCAAGCAAATAGAGAGGTTAGGGCTCTCGTGAATCTAAGGGTAAGTATGGCGGCAACAAGAGTGAGGGACTTCATTAGAATGAACCCTCTGGTATTTCATGGTTCTAACGTTGAGGAAGATTCTCAAGAGTTCATTGATGAGATGTAGAAGGTACTAATGATCATGGGTGTGACGTCGGAGGTAAAGGAGGAGTTGGCCGCTTATCAACTTAAGGGTGTGGCTAGAGTGTGGTTCGAGCAATGGAAGCGTGAGAGGGCGGACGATGCGGGTCCGCTCGATTGGGAGAAATTCAAGGCTGCTTTTCTTGAGAGGTTCTTTCCCTTTGAGATGAGGGAGGCAAGGGTGCTTGAGTTCATCAACCTTCATCAAGGAAGCATGAGTGTGAAGGAGTATGCTTTGAAGTTCACCAAATTGTCCCAATATGCTCCAACTATGGTCCCCGATCGTAGGGTAAGGATGAGTAAATTTGTGTCGGGTGCTTCCGAATTGGTGGTCAAAGAATGCATAACCGCCATGCTCGTTAAGGAGATGGATGTCTCCCGCTTGATGGTTCATGCACAACAAATAGAAAAAGTAAAAATTAAGGGCAAAACAAGGGATTCAAAAAGGGAAAGAATGGATAATGGTGAATCTTCACATTCAAGGTCCGGTGAAGGAATCGTTCTCATGGTAATGGTTCTAGTGAGCAAATTTGGCTCGAGTGTTGGGAGTATGGAAGAAGGCATAAGGGTGAGTGTCTAGCCAATTCTAACACATGCTTTGGTTGTAGAAAGAGTGGTCACAAGATGAGGGATTGCCCATTTCTTACGGTTAAGGGAAGAGGGGGTAGGCAAGTTCAACCTAGTGGTTCCGGTTCAAGTACCCCAAATCAAGATAAGTTTTATGCTCTTCAAACTCGACATGATCATGAGGGTTCCTCGGATGTGGAAATTGGTAAGTTATGATCCTTTAGCTTGTGGTTATGCATTGAATAATGTTGGGTGTTTGGTAGTCTATGATAAGACTTCATGTCTGGTTAGTGTGTATAATTTCGACTTTGAAATCCTTGTAGAAACTTCTTAAGTGTTCACTTGTATCAATGGATTTGTGGTTGTTAAGACTTTAGTGTTATGATTGAGTTGAGGGAGATTGATTCGGAAGGATTAGAGAGGTTTGCTCCAAAGGGGGAGATAGTGTGTTTTTTGATTGGTAAGTGTGGGGACTAATTAAGTTGTCGGAAAGAGTTCCTTGGTCTTAGTATCCCTATCTTTTCCTTCCATACCTCCGCATGGTTCACTCCTGAAGATTCATGTGTCTTAGTCATTCTGATGTTTCCTCATGCATTCATTCTCATGAAAATTTGATTTTTTTTAGATATGACTTAGTGTGATTGATTTATCTATGACTATGTGCATTGAGTATGAGTTGCATAAAGTCTTCATGAAATGAATGTGTTGAACATGCTTTAGCTTGGAGTTGATGTTTTCCTCCTCGGATATGTGCATTTATGTGATTCCATTTAAGGTTGGGTTGTTAGCTCTTGTTTCTTACCCTCCTTATGATGTTTTGATTCTCATTCGAGGACGAATGTTCCCAAGGGGGAGATAATGTAATACCCCGGATTCAAAAAAGGCGAAAAATTTCAAATTTTGGTAACTTTGGTGACCTACCACTTGACCTACTAACCGTAGGTGGACTTACCAACTGTAGGTCAAGGAGGTAGGTGCCGTTGGTAAGGCTGCATAGGGGAAAAAGTTTGAAAAATTTTCTAAGTAGTGACCTACTACAGGACTTACCGATAGTCGTTGGACTTATAAATAGTAGGTCAAGAGGGGTAGGAGTAGTAGGTCTAAGGAGTGACTTTCTACTTGACTTACCAATCTTCGTTTGATTTACCAATAGTTGGTCAAGAG
>JAGDQO010003169.1:0-13183 GCA_018342035.1 Solanum appendiculatum | reverse complement strand
AACTTAACTACAACCATTTTAATGAGAGACAAGTCAAAAATTATGTTGGTGTAATAATCAAAATCATAAAAAAATGTCTATTCTAAAAACAGTAACAACAATCAATCTTGTATGTGTCATGTAAGCAGAATTTCAGTTTAAACATTTAGAAATAAACTCAATAAATACTTTCATATCAAATCTTATATTTGGGAGGTTTCCAAGAATAAATCATGTAATTGGTGTGGCTGTTCTCTTTAAGAAATAGCCAATAGTAGTGGACCCTCACAAAGGAGTCAAACATTCATATCAGTAGATCCCTACTCGAGGGATATCAGTAAAGGTACGCTAGTTCTACCTTCCCACTAGCAAGGGCTATATCAGTAATCTGTAAATACAAGGTGCACCAGGTCTAATGAAACCGCCGTTAACTATGGGATCCATCAAGGTCTACTCCCATTTATACTTTTCTTTATAACAAGTAGAAGCATTTTTCCAAAATAGTACAAGTCATTCAAGTTCTTATCAAATCATATTATGAAAAATTTAAACCAAAAACATATGTCAAGAAACTTACTTTTTAAGCAAATACAAACTTGTTCAATAACGGTAAATTATATTTCAATGAACAATAAGCAAGTCTTATAAAAGTGAAAACATCTCACGTAACCATTTCAATGTCATATTAAGTAAACGATTTGTCCTACATGCAAGTTCAAAACATCCGGTAGCACATTCACTTTATAAACTATGTATAAATCATGAGACTTATAAAAAGTAAATCGTGGCAAGATTACTACTCACAGTACTCGTGCTGAAATATCAAGCTCGCCACTCTAGTAATCCGTATAAATCCCTTTGGTCAATCTATAATCACATAAATATCAATTTCGTGTTAACTTCTATGTTTAAGCTAATTCAAACACTATCTTAAATATCAAACCCTTGGGTTTAAGGTTTGACTCTCAATACGTCGAACTATCTTATTCCCAACTTACTAGTCCTTCAATCCTTTATCCAAAATTTTCTAAATGTATGCCTAAAACTGAAAAGAAACTTACATCAGAGAGTGATTTGTGCCTGCAATTTTGGGGTTTAAGCCCCATTTCACCAATTTTGAGCTTCGGAAACCCTTGGAGGCGATTTCTGAAGGTTTTATTGTGCTAATCTTTTGGTTAAACTTCCATAATCCTAAACCTTCATTTCCCTTTAATTACTTACAGGTTTCTACATTAAAATATGAGGTTTTGAATTGGTGGATAATGAGGTTTTTCAAGAACTCAAGTTCTTAACTAAAATGGTGATTTTGAAGTGGTTTTATTCCCTTTTCCGAAATGATTTTCTCTAATGAATTCCTAAAGCCTGAGTAATATTTTCAAGTATTAATTTTCAAATTTAAACCTTATTTTTGGAATTGGAATTTCTGTTTATTGACCCATTTCTCTAAATAATTAATGTGGGTATGGTGATTTCTGGTAGATGATTGTGAATACATGATTATTATAGATTCTGTTGCTTTGGAAGTGACTCAGAAGGGGAAGACTCAACTCTTAGAGTGACTAATTGATTGATTTGAGGCAAGTGATCTCTTAGACTTTGCAATTTGGTTGAATTATTTATTTCTCTATATTGCCTACGTGTTGGGGAGTAATCAGGAATGAGGTGAGGATTAATTATTCCACTTGATTAAAGTTAACCAACAAAAAGAAGAAATATGAAAAGGCTTCTTAATGATCATGTTAAAGTATGAATTGCCTTGTTGTGGCCCCTATTTGATTGGTTGGTGAATTGCTTGAATGCATGAAAGTAGACTTGTGTGATTTGAATTTTTGTCTCTCTGTGTGGTGTTATATTGCTTGTGTGCATTGTTTGATGAACACCGTGATGAGACATTTGATAAAAGTCGAAGGAAAATAGATTCGGCTAATGATATAAATGCCGACGAGAAATGGTTCCAGCAAGTGTTATTTTGTGATAAAAGCCGAAGGATAATTGTTCCGGCTAGTGATCTAAATGCCAAAGGAAAATAGTTTCAGCAACTGAGATAATGTAAAAGCTGAAGGGAAATGGTTTCGACTAGTGATCTAAATGCCAAAGGGAAATGGTTTCGGCAAGTGAAATAATGTGAAATCCGAAAGGATATGGCCCGGCTAGAGACATTGTGCCGAAGGGAAGTGGTTCTGGCCAATGTTGACTTTGTGATCAATCTATTTGATGCATACATTTTGACTTATTTAATGCATATGGTTGAGCTATTTGATGTGTTTGATTCGGTTTACTCTATATGTGAGTTGAACATGCTGCTATTGAGATTGAAATTCTTTGTACTTGAGAGTAATGTTTTGATACTTATCCGTTGTTGAAGTGTGACTTTTGATCAATGATCATTGAGCGTTGATATTTGTTTATTGTAGAAGTGTTAGGTTGGGATGATTTCTATGCAGGTTGTAGTTTGTGGAGGTTCGCTTCGGATGGAAAAGAGTATTCTATTTAGCTAGGTTGCCTAGTTTATTAGGTTGCTTGCTTGGTACCATGTTGGTGGTACTCACTCCTTGCTTCTACACTTGTGTAGGTTCCAAGCCCGGACCTGTGTGACCTCTTTCTCCTTTTTCTGATTTTGAGGCTTGTCAAGGACTTGAAGAGGTAGCTGCTTGTCACTTCGGTGGATCCTCTTTTTCTTTTTATTATGCTTTGTTCTATTTGAGAGACAAAGATATTGAGACTTGTAATTATCTTTTGAATTTTGTATTTATTTTAGTGGCTTGTACACGTGACAACCAGATTTTGAGGTGTTGTTTAGAATAAATAAGATTTTTCCTTTGTCTTGTTCTTGCTCTTTTTTATTTTCTCTTTTCTTTCATTTTCCTTGGATTAAGGCTGACTTGTCTTGGTCGAAATAGACAAGTGTCATCACGTCTTTTTTTTTGGGTCGTGACAAATGGTATCAGAGCCCTAGGTTCATAGGTCACACATATGTACAAGAACGTCTAAGTAGAGTCTCGACGATAGGTACAAAGACATCTGTACTTATCTTTGAAAGGCTATGAAGACTATTAGGAAACTTCCTTATCGTGTGTGGTTTCCTTCGTTAGTGTTGAGTTGCTGCGCATTATTTTGGTAGATGTCAAGGACTAGAGCTTCTGTTTCTAGTGGTAGAGGGGAGGCAATCCCCGAAGTAATTGCTGCGATCCTAGCTACGGGTAGAAGTAGGGCCTGAGCTAGAGGTCATGCTCGTGGAGTAGCACCGGTGAGAGGGCAAGCCCGTGGAGTAGTACCAGCCAGAGGCAGAGGTAGAGAGGCTTCTCCTGACCCACAGGTTAAGGTTGCTAAGGACCACGTTCCTTCTGAGTTTGGAGCTTCCTTGTTTTAGGAGAGTTTGTTAAGGACGCTTGGTGTGATAGAGAAATTCTCTCAGGGTGGTGCGACTGGTATATCACATGGTTCTCAGATTGAGTTAGGAGCGCAGACTCTAGATCAACAGTAGGCTCCAGGTATTCAAGATCAGGTAGGTCAACCACCAGTGGTTTCGGCACCAGTTATGGGTGTTCAGATTGCTCCTGATGTTATTCTCACGATAGCTGAGCAGCAATGCTATGAGAGGTTTCTGAAGATGAAACAACCCAGTTTTAGGGTGGTAAGAGTGAGGATGATCATGAGTTCTTGACTTTATGCCATGAGATGCTTGAGGCAGTGGGCATGGTGGATTCTTGAGGTGTTTGTGTTGTTGCTCCTCAGCTGTGTGGATGCGTCAGAGAGTGGTGGAGGGCATTTGGGAGGTCTAGACTAGTTAGGTCTCCTCTAATAGATAAGGATGTGTTTTCTAGTGTTTTTCAGGACCGCCTCATTCCTTGGAGCATGAGGGAGGAGAGTCGACTAAGGTTTGAGGACTTAAGACATGGCACTATGTATGTGACTAAGTATGAGGCCCATTTTTTTAGCTTTCTAGGCATGCTATGACTATTGTTCATGATGAGGCAGAGAGAGTTCGCAGGTTTGTGAGAGGGCTGCCTTTCTCTACTAGGTCATATGTGTTCCGAGCAGCTAGAGAAGGGGCTTCCTTTCATTCCATTATGAGCATGGCCAAGGAGGCGAAGATGATGCTTTTAGAGGAGTTTGGAGAGCCTAAGAGGGCCCGTTTCTCTTGTTAAATTTTTGGTGCCTCATCTAGAGGCAATGGTTCACATCAAGGTAATGGCTCCTTTCAACGTCTTTGGTCGGTTCATGCATCTATGCTAGTGGCTGAGAGTGGGCAGTCAGCCTAAGGATCTTATGGATCTGGCTGAGGTGGCCATAATAGCTAATCTAGTACGTAGCAGTAGTTATCTGTGCCGAGGTATTTCTATGGTTGTGGGGATCCAGGTCATATGATTCGGCAGTGCCTTCTACAGACTCACTCAAGACCCCAGAATACTTATTCACCTACTCTAGCTAAAGATTCAGCACCTCCGACTAGGGGTCGAGGCAGAGGTCAGTCTAGCAGAGGTTGTAAGACTTCTGGTAGGGATGCTACAGCTCTGTAGAGTAGAGGTTGGGGTTCTACTGAGACTGCAGGTGGCCGAGATGGCGAGTGTTATGCTTTTCTAGGGAGACCTGATGCTGAGACTTTTGATGTTGTGATCACATATATTGTCCATGTTTGCCATCGACCTACATCTGTATTTTTTGATCCAGGGTCTACTTTCTCATATGCGTCTACCTATTTTGCTGCCGGGTTTGATATAATGTATGATTGCATGCCTGTGCCTATTCATTGTTCTACACTAGTGGGTGAATCCTTAGTGGTGGATCGAGTGTAACAATCATATCTTGTTTCTTTTGCTAGGTATGATACTTGGGTAGACTTGATCATTTTGAGGATGGTAGACTTAATCATTTTTGGGATGGTACACTTTGATGTTATTTTGGGTATGGATTGGCTCTCCTTTTATCATGTTATTCCTGATTGTTTTGCTAAGACTGTAACCTTAGTGATGCCAGGTGTCTTGAGAGTTGAGTGGACGGGTGCTAGCGTTTCGTACTCTAGCAAAGTTATCTCATTTATTTGAGCTCAGAGAATGGTTGATAGAGGGTGTTTATCCTATTATGCTTTCATTCGGAATACTAGTGTTGAGCCATTTTCCATGGATTTTGTGCCCGTGGTTAGAGAGTTTACAGATGTGTTCCGTACTGATCTTCGAGGTGTTCATCCGAATAGGGATATTGATTTTGCCATTGACTTGGAGCCGGGCACCAAGCCCATCTCTATTTCTCCTTATTGGATGGCTCCAGTTTAGTTAAAGGAATTGAAGAATCAGTTGTAGGATTTGTTGAGTAAGAGGTTCATTAACCCTAGTGTTTCTCTGTGGGGTGCTCCTTTATTATTTGTAAGGAAGAAGGATGGATCAATGTGGATATGTATTGATTATCGGCAGTTGAACAAGGTAACAGTGAAGAACAAGTATCCTCTTCCTCGTATTCATAACTTGTTTGATAAGCTTTACGGTGCATCTCTATTTTCTAAGATCGGTTTGAGGTCCAATTATCATCAGCTGAAGTATAGGGCTTCAGATATCCCTAAAATAGCTTTTAGGACTCGTTATGACCACTATGAGTTTCTTGTGATGTCTTTTGGCTTGACTAATGCCCCTACAACGTTCATGGAGTTGATGAACGGGGTGTTCTAACCTTATTTGGACTCTTTTGTTATAGTCTTCATTGATGACATCTTGGTGTACTCCAAGACTAAGAAGGATCACTATCGGCATTTGAGAATTGTACTCCAGAGATTGAGGGAAGAGAAATTTTATGCCAAGTTCTTGAAGTGTGAGTGTTGACTTGATTCAGTTGCATTTCTAGGACACGTGGTGTCCAAGGAGGGTATTAGGGTGGATCCAGCCAAGATTGAGGCAGTTAGAGTTAGATCAGGCCTACTTCAATCACTTAGATTTGGAGTTTTGTGGGATTTGCAGGCTATTACAGGTAATTAATTCAGAGCTTCTCCACTATTGCATCTCCTTTGACTAGATTGACTTGAAATAGTGTGAGCTTCCAGTGGTCTGATTAGTGTGAGAAGAGCTTCCAAAAGCTAAAGACCTTGTTGACTTTCGAGCTGTTTTGACTTTACCCGAAGAGGATGTAGACTTCACCATTTATTGTGATGCTTCTGGGGTTGGGTTAGAAGGTGTTCTAATGAAGAAAGGTAAGGTGATTGCACATGCCTCTAAATAGTTATAGACCCACGAGAAGAAGTACCCTACCCATAATCTTGAGTTGGCAGCTGTAGTGTTTGTGCTTAAGCTATGGTGACACTATCTATATTGGGTGCCTTGTGAGGTCTTCACTGACCATCGAAGTCTTCAATACATCTTCAGTCAAAGGGATCTGAACTTGAGGCAGGATAGATGGCTTGAGCTACTGAAGGATTATGACATCACTATCATGTATCATCAAGGGAAAGCCAATATGGTAGCTGATGCTTTGAGTAGGAAGACTTCTAGCATGGGAAGTCTTGCAGCTATCACTGTTGAGGAGAAACCATTGGCTAGAGAGGTTCAGAGGTTAGCCAACAATCTCGTTCGGTTGCAGATTTCTGAGGAGACAGGTGATTTGATTGCTTTCATTGAAGCTCGTTCTTCCTTAGTTGAGAAGATCTGTGAGCACTAGTTTGATGATGAGAAATTGTACCTCATTCAAGACAAAGTGCTGAGAGGGGAAGCCAAGTTGGTTATCCTTGATTATGATGGTGTCTTGAGGATTGGAGGCACGATTTGTGTGCCCAAGACGGGTGAGTTCATTAGATTGACTCCTGAGGAGGCCCATTTTTCTCGATATTCTATTAATCTAGGAGCCGTGAAGATGTATCATGACCTGAGCCAGCATTATTGGTGGTGTGGCATGAAGAGGAATGTACCAGACTTTGTTTCTAGGTGTTTGACTTGCAACCAGGTCAAGTGTGAGCATCACCGGCCCGAAGGTGTGTCTTAGAGGATACCTATTTTGAGTTAATGTATTCATTCCATCATTTAGAGTACTCCTATAGCGACCCATGTCATTTATGACTTGTTGGCACTGACTGTTCAGTCGCCTAGTCGTTCGTTTGGTTTTTATGCGTGTTTCAGTGTTTTGGAGCTTTTGAAACTTGAAAAATTGATTTTGGTCATAACCTCAGGTCAACGACCTTAGAATGAAATTCTGACGGTTCCATCAGCTTCGGAATGGCAGTCTAGTAGCATGGTCGGCATGAATCCTGAGGCTTTCAGTATGACTATTGGACCATTTGGTGCTTTTTTTTATTTTAATGAACTTTGGGGGGTCAGGGGCTGAGTAACACCCTCAGGCCTTAGCATTAATAAAAACAAGCCAAAAATACAAGGAGGGGGACATAAAACCTTACCTCTGATCCTATGGTGATGCATTCAGCCTTTGAAATTTGGCCTTAGATTAACTTTGGTCAACATTCTTGGAAAACACACTCGGATGTAAATTCCATCAGCGTGGTTAGTTTCGAAATGCTGAGTTTGGTTTAGGACAACCTTCGTGCGCTACCCGGGGCTTTTGGTTTAATACTGAGGCCCATTGTGGAATTTGGCTTTAAATGGTATTTGGGTGTGGGACCCACTTTTTTTCAAAATGACCTAATATGGAAATTTTGACTGCGCCATTGAGTCCGTGACATCAAATTTGGTGGGGTGGCGTATCTTGTTTGCACACACGGGGTCTCGACCGAATCCCCAGCACCCCGTCAGAGACTTGGTAACCTCAAAGGATCAGATGATGCAGCAGCTGATGTTGTAGGTCTCATTCTTCTTCGCGTTCGCGGGCTCGGGGCCTTGTTCACAGAGCTCTGCCCCACTCTTCTCCATGTTCGCAGGAAGGTCTCCGCGTTTGCAGAGGTCTGCCTCTCTTCTCTCATCGTTCGCGGAAGGTATCTACGTTCGTGGAGGTTTTGGATCTTTCCCTCCACGTTCGCGGGACTACGGCTGCATTCGCGAAAGGCAAATCCATCTGCTCTTTTATTTAAAGACCGATGTGATCAGCAGTGGGGGCAAGTTTCTTTTGGCCTTTTCTTGCTCATTTTAACTCGAAATTGAGTGATTCCAAGTCCTGCGGGTTCGGAGTTGCTGTGGATTCGTGGATTATTGATCGGGAGGTGTTAGGGAGGCTTCGATTGAGGTAAATATTCTGTTATGTTGGCTTTCTGAGTTCTTTATTTCGCTTAAATGTGGGAGTTTTGCATGGAGCTCACTATGGAGGATCCGAGCCCCAAATTGTGTTCCATGTTGGAACATAAGTTCAAGGAGGTATTCTGGACTTCTTCACGGAGCCAATCTCAAAATTATTGAAGTGGGTCCCACATTTCCATTTTTGACTCCTAAAATTGGTCTGTCTCCGATTTTTGTTATTTTTGTGTCAAAACGACTGTGCTGATGTTGGGATTCTATTTTTGATAGCGTTGTAGCATTCTGAGGCCATGCAAAAGGGCAAAACTCTGGTAACATGATTTGGAGCGAGTGCGATCGGCTAACAGATAGGCTATGGCTTCCTCTCCTTAGACTGAGCCTGATTAAGTGATTGTATGTTGATTTGAATGAGTTTAGGGATGAATTGGGTGTGGATCATGTTAAATTCCTAGAATCCATGCCTTAGGCTATATTACAGGTTTTTCGAGTAGTTGAAGCTTATTGGTTGCTATGGTTGATCATCAGTACCTTTTGTGTGCCTTTGTATGGCTTATGTTTCTTATTAAAAGCATGTTTTTCCTTAGTTTAGGCTAAGACTAGTGATTGCCATAGACTTGGGTATTTTTCGTGCCGTTAGGCCTTGAGATCTCTCCGATGTCGCTTCGAATGGCTTAGCTCCCTGTAGACTGATATAGTAGACTTAAGTCTAATAGTATGAGCCTCAGTTTAGGCAAACTCGTGGCTTAACAGATCTTCTATCCTCTCTCTCCCTACCTTTGCGATTCTGAAATGTTACCAGATGGTCATACTATCGTGACGATTGGAGATTGAGTTTTACTAGGATGGAAACCTTTAGTTGACACCTTTGGGTGGGCGGTGCCCCACGGTGAATTTTCTTGGCATGTAATGGTTGGTTGTGGTGTTTATATACGGTTCAAGGTCGTCATTTCAAAATCGAGGCTGACATTTTACGGTTCGAAGCCATTTTTTCCAGCTTGAGACTGTTATTATGGTTTTGAGGCCCAGGTTCTGTTATTATTGGGTTCGAGGCCTAGGTTCTATTGTTATTGGGTTCGAGGCCCACGTTCTATTGTTATTGGGTTCGAGGCCCACGTTCTATTGTTATTGGGTTAAAGGCCCAGGTTCTATTGTTATGGGTTCGAGGTCCTGATTCTATCATCTTTATTATGGAAAAACTTCAGCCTAATGGATTGAGTGGGTCCACGAGAGGTTGTGGAAATCTATGATACTTCGTAGGATTCTCTGATTTCGTTGATAACTCTTCCTTGTACCTGTCAGGCTTATTGGAGTCTACTCGGGTTTACTTTTAGCATTGCGCACAAGTGTACCCGTTGGGTTTATGAGAGCTCCGTCGGATTTAGTTGTATGTTCTTCTTGTCTTTTTGTGCTAGTACACTCGTGTGCATACCTAGTGGATTTTCCCATTTCGATTTTCTGATTGTGATTTTATATATTCTATCATTACATATTACTTTTGCTTTCTCTTGCTCAATTTGCCTATGATGCCTACTGGGTACCTATTGTTTTGGTACTCATGCTACACTCTGCATCTATTTTCGTGATGCAAATCCGAGCACCAACTACAAGTGCTGATATCGAGCCAGCTGCGGTCAGATTCGGAGGCGAGGGTGACCACACAACTTCCCAAGGTTACCCGTCTCCTTCTTTATATATAGTGACTTTTCTTTTGCTTTTTGAGACAGTCTTGTTTCAGTGGTCCACTTTTGGGGCGTACTCATTTTGTTAGTAACTCTGTATATGTGACTTTCACATTCTGGGAGGGATCTTTCTTTTGTATATATTTTGATTTGCTTCCGCTTCTTCATTTGTGATTCTGTTATTTGTGTTACCATTTAGTTTGAGTTTAGTTCCTGCCCTTAATCCCATTACTTGTAGGTTTCGGGATACTGGTTGGCTTGTCTACTGGTGGAATATAGTAGGTGGCATGCGCGGTAGAGAGGCCGAGGGTGATGCACCCGGGCCTACAAATAGAGCACCAGCTAGGGGCAGAGGCTGACCCCGAGGTTGAGGCAGGGTTACTGCACCAGCCCGAGATAGAGAGAGGACTCCAGAGCCGGAGCTGGAGCCTCAGGTAGACCATGTTCCTCTTTAGCCTGTGGGATCGGGACCAGCCTAGCCTCCACCCGTACCAGCTGCCGTTCCGGACCTTTAGGCGATGCTCGCCCAAATTTGAGCGTCCATAGGGGGTATGCAGCAACAGGCTCCAGCCCCAGCACCCGCTCCATCTCCAACACTACAGGGTAAGCCTACTCTAGCGGCTCCAGAGGTTTAGCAGCCACCGACAGCGGCCGCTGCTCAGTCAGATAATTTAGATGGAGTCATGCAACTACGAGAGAAGAAGATTCTTGGGGTGTTTCTGAGACTGTCACCACTGATGTTTTCTAGGGCTGTTGGGGAGGATGCCCATAAGTCTCTTACCACTTGCCGAGAGTGGCTGCATACCTTGGGATTGGTGGAGTCGAGAGGAGCCGACTTCACCGCTTATCAGCTAGATGGGCCTGTGAGATAGTGGTGGCGTTCTTACTTAGAGACCAGGCCAGCTGGGTCTGTACCGATATCTGGGACAGAGTTCTCAAAGGCCTTTTTGCTAGGTTCATTGTGCAGAGCATTAGATATTGGCTTCGTGATGAGTTTTTGAAGTTGGAGCAGGGCTCCATGACTATGTCTAAGTACGAGGCCAGTTTCCATGAGCTATCTCGTCATGCTACCATGATCTTACCTATGGAGGAAGAGAGGGTTCGGTGCTTTATCAGAGGATTGAGTCTACAATTGCGCATTGAGACTCAGTCCATGGTTTCAGCGGGCCTATCCTTTCTTTATGTTGTCAATCACACTTGAGCAGTTCCATTACGAGGCCTAAGGGGCAGTGGCAAGAGGGCTAGACAGGATTATAGTCATAGTGGACCCCATTTTAGGCCTAGAGATTCACATGATAGGCCCCGTCAGAGGTTCAAGCAGGGTGAATCCAGTCGCCCATTCCAGGCATCGTTACATGCTACAGAGGGTGACCAGCATCGTCAGGCTGGCTTTAGTGCCGGTGCTAGTCAAGGCCGAGGGGGTGTTCAGTAGGGTTCCTCAGGCTAGATTCGCTGGCCTCTAGTTACGAGCGGATCGCCACAGGGTTGTTTTACCTGTGGGGAGCTTGATCATTAGTCCAGAGAGTTCCCTTTGTGTAGGTCAGCCGCACCAGTTCCACAGACAGCTAGACCCGCACCAGCAGGAGCACCACTAGCTAGAGGAGGAGGTCAGCATCAGGGTACACGGGGAGGTCCCCAGGGAGGCAGGAATGGTGGCCGAGTTGATGCGTGAGGTAGTGGCGCCCAGGGCCACTTCTATGCAGCTCCAGCTAGAGCAAAGTCTGAGGCATCAGACGATGTGATTACAAGGTATGATTCTTTTATGCATTCAGCCCACCTCAGCTTTATTTAATCCAAGCTCCACTTATTCTTATGTATCTACATATTGCGCACCTCGGTTGAGTATGAGTCAAGAGCCATTAGCAGTGTTGTTACGTGTTTCGACTTTGATAGGTGATTCTTTAGTAGTGGATCAGATTTTTAGATCCTGTGTGGTCACTATTCAGGGGTGGGACACTCAAGCTAATTTTATTTCACCTGATATGCTAGATTTCGAGTTGATAGTGGGCATGGACTGGTTATCCCCTCACTGAGCGGTCTTGGATTTCTATGCCAAGACTGTTACCTTAGTCATGCCCAGTTTCCACTAATGGTGAGGCAGGGTTCTTGTAGTCACATGCCATTTGGGGTGATTTCTTTCATTCAGGTTTGGAGGTTAGTGGCTAGCGGGTGTTTATCTTACTTGGCTTATGTCAGAGATGTTAGTAGGGAGGACCCTACGGTTGATTTAGTGCCTATAGTCTGAGAGTATGTGGTTGTGTTTCCTGTTGACCTGCCTGGCGTACCCCTAAATGGTGATATTGATTTTGCCATTGACTTGGAGTCAGGTACTTATCCTATTTCTATTCCACCGTACCTTATGGCCCCTATAGAGCTCAAGGAGCTCAGTGTTCAGCTTCAAGATATCTTAGGTAAGGGATTCATTCGGTCTAGTATATCACCTTGGGGTGCCCCAGTCCTGTTTATGAAGAAGAAGAAGGGCGTTACTATGCGGATGTGTATTGATTACAGGCTGCTGAACAAGGTGACGGTGAAGAATTGTTACCCTATGCCTCACATTGATGATCTATTTGAATAGATTCAGGGTACCGCGGTGTTTTCTAAGATTGAACTGAGATCCGGCTACCACCAGTTCAGGATTAGGGCACTGGACATCCCTAAGACAGTATATAGGACTCGTTATGGACATTATGAGTTCCTAGTGATGTCTTTTGGGTTAATTAATGCCCCAGCCGCGTTCATGGACTTAATGAACCATGTATTGAGGTCAAATATTTACTTTCTTTTCATAGTCTTCGTCGATGATATACTGGTATACTTGCGGAGCTAGAGTGAGCATTAGCAGCATTTGAGGGTAGTGCTCCAAACTTTGAGATATCATCGGCTTTATACCAAGTTCTCAAAGTGAGAGTTTTGGCTTGAGTCTGTTGCATTCTAGGGGCACGTGGTGTCCTAGGATGGAATTATTGTGGATCTGGTGAAGATTGAGGCTATTCGTGATTGGGCCAAGCCCACCTCTGTGATTGAGATTAGTAGCTTCGTCGGATTGGCAGGGTACTACAGGCATTTTGTTGAGGGCTTTTCTACTAGAGAGACACCTTTGACTCGGTTGAATCGCGAGGATGTTCCCTTCGACTGGTTAGAGGAGTGTGAGAGGAGATTTTTGAGGCTCAAGAAGTTTCTTACCACCACTCTTATATTGACTCTTCCAACTGAGGGCGAGGGCTTCACAATTTATTGTGATGCATTCGACGTTGGTTTGGGTTATGTATTGATGCAGTGCGGTCGGATTAATACTTATGTGTTGAGGTAGCTCTGCATGAGCGCAACTACCTCACTCATGACTTAGAGTTGGCGGTGATAATT
>JAGDQO010003168.1:0-11452 GCA_018342035.1 Solanum appendiculatum | reverse complement strand
TGAGAAAAATCACCTAATTTCTATTAAATGCCTCGTAAATAACCAAAAACACAGTGAAAATTCCTGAGGCTTTACCTGCTGCTCCCCCGGGTACTTACGGAGGGTCCCCAATAGGTTTCGGAAAAAAATTGACCGGAAGCTATACCACCAAAATATTCATGGGCTAACACACACGAAAAATGAGAAAAATTACCTATTTCGTATTAAATACCATGTAAATGCAAAAAAACGCCATGAAAATTTCTGAGGCTTCACCTGCTGCTCCCCCGGGTACTTACAGAGGGTCCCCAATAGGTTTTGGAAATATTGACTTGAAGCCATATCACCAAAATATTCATGGGAAAACAGACACGAAAAATGAGAAACAATCGCCTAACTCCTATTAAATGCCTCATAAATTCCCAAAAACACCGTGAAAACTCCCGATGTTTCACCTGCTGCTCCCCCGGGTACTTACAGAGGGTCCCCAAGAGATTTTGAAAAAAAATTGACCGTAAGTCGTATCACAAAAATATTAATAGTCTAACATACACGAAAAATGAGAAAAAATCACTGAATTCTATTAAATGCCTCGTAAATGCCCAAAAACATCGTGAAAATTTCCGAAGCTTCACCAGTTGCTCCGCCGGGTACTTACGGAGGGACTCCGATAGGTTTTGGAAAAAAATTGACCGGAAGCCATATCACCAAAATATTCGTGGGCTAACACACACGAAAAATGAGAAAAATCGCATAATTCCTATTAAATACCTTATAAATAACCAAAAGTCCCGTGAAAATTCTCGAGGCTTCACCTGTTGCTCCCCGGGTACTTACAGAGGGTCCATGATAGGTTTCGAAAAAAAAATTGACCGGAAGCCATATCACCAAAATATTCATGGGCTAACACACACGAAAAATAAGAAAAATCGCCTAATTCCTATTAAATGCCTAAAAATGCCGTAAAAATTCCCTAGGCATCACCTGCTGCTCCCCCGGGTACTTAAAGAGGGTCCACAATAGGTTTTGAAAAATATTTGACTGGAATCCATATAAAAAAATATTCATGGGCTAACACACATGAAAACTGAGAAACATTACCCAATTCCTATTAGATACCTCAAAAATGCCCAAAGGGCCATGAAAATTCCCGAGGCTTCACCTGATGTTCCCCCAGGTACTTAGGGAGGGTCCCCAGTAGGTTGCGAAAAAAATTGACGGGAAGCCATATCACAAACTATTCATGGGCTAACACACACGAAAAATGAAAAAATCACCTAATTCCTATTAAATGCCTCGTAAAAGCCCAAAAATGTCGTGAAAATTCCCGAAGCTTCACCTGCTGCTCCTCCGGATACTTACAGAGGGTCCCCAATAGGTTTCGGAAATTTTTTTTGACTGTAAGCTGTATCACCAAAATATTCATTGGCTAACACACACGAAAATGAGAAAAAGTGCATAATTCCTATTAAATGCCTCATAAATGCCCAAAAACGCCGTGAAAATTCCCGAGGCTTCACCTACTGCTCCCCCAGGAACTTACGGATGGTCCCCTATAAGTTTTAGGAAGAAATTGACTAGAAGTCATATCACCAAAATATTCATGGGCTAACACACCCGATAAATGAGAAAACTCGTCTAATTCCTATTAAATGCTTTGTAAATGCCCAAAAACGCTGTGAAAATTTTTGAGGTAACACCTGCTGCTCCCCCGGATACATACGGAGGGTCCCCAATAGGTTTTGGGAAAATATTGACCGAAAGCCATATCACCAAAATATCCATGGGCTAACACACACGATAAATGAGAAAAATCACCTAATTCCTGTTTAATGCCTCGTAAATGCCCAAAAACGCCGTAAAAATTCTAGAGGCTTCACCTGCTGCTCCCCCGAGTACTTACGAAGGGTCCCCAATAGGTTACGGAAAAAAATTGAGCAGAAGCCATATCACCAAAATATACATGGCTAACACTCACAAAAAATGATAAAAATCGCCTAATTATTATTAAAAGCCTCGTAAATACCCAAAAACATTGTGAAAATTCCCGAGCCTTCACCTACTGCTCCCCTGGGTGCTTTCGGAGGGTCCCCAATAGGTTTGGGGAAAAAAATTGATCGGAAGTCATATCACCAAAATATTCGGGCTAACACACACGAAAAATGAGAAATATCGCATAATTCCATTTAAATGCCTCGTAAATGTCCAAAAACGCCGTGAAAATCCCCGAGAGTTCACCTGCTGCTCCTCCAGGTACTTACGGAGGGTCCACAATAGGTTTCGGAAAAATATTGACTGGAAACCATATCACCAAAATATTCATGGGCTAACTCACACGAAAAATGAGAAAATTCGCCTAATTCCTATTAAATGCCTCGTAAATTCCCAAAAATGCCTTGAAAATTCCCGAGACTTCACCTGCTGCTCCCCCGGGTACTTACGGAGGGTCCTCAATAGGTTTCGGAAAAAAATTTGACCAGAAGCCATATCACCAAAATATTCATTGGCTAACACACACGAAAAAGAAGAAAAATCGTTTAATTCCTATTAAATGTCTCGTAAATGCCAAACACGCCGTGAAAATTCCCAAGGTTTCACCTGCTGCTCCCCCGAATAATTATGGAGGGTCCCCAATAGGTTTCGGAAAAAAATTGATCGGAACACATATCACCAAAATATTCATAGGCTAAAACACACAAAAAATGAAAAAAAATCGCCTAATTCCTATTGAATGTCTCGTAAAAACCCAAAATCACCATGAAAATTCTCGAGGATTCACCAGCTGCTCCTCCGGGTACTTACGGAGGGTCCCCAATAGGTTTCGGAAAAAAATTGACTGGAAACCATATCACAAAAATATTCATGGGCTAACACACACAAAAACTGAGAAAATTCGCCT
Organism: Solanum appendiculatum; assembly: GCA_018342035.1. NCBI lineage: Eukaryota > Viridiplantae > Streptophyta > Magnoliopsida > Solanales > Solanaceae > Solanum > Solanum appendiculatum. Next base: position 8,574 of record JAGDQO010003168.1, on the reverse strand, counting down.
AATTCCTATTAAATGCCTCGTAAATTTCCTAAAACGTCGTGAAAATTCACGAAGCTTCACCTGCTGCTCCCCCAGGTACTTACGGAGTGTCCCTAGAAGGTTTTGTAAAAATATTGACCGGAAGTCATATCACCAAAATATTCATGGGCTAATATTAACACACGAAAAATGAGAAAAATCACCTAATTCCTATTAAATACCTCGTAAATGCCACAAATTCCGTGAAATTTCCGAGGTTTCACCTGCTGCTCCTTCGGGTACATACGGAGGGTCCCCAATAGGATTCGGAAAAAAATTGATCGGAAGTCATGTCGCCAAAATATTTCTGGGCTAACACAAACGAAAAATGAAAAAAATCGCCTAGTTCCTATTAAATGCCCAAAAACGCCGTGAAAATTCCCAAGGCTTTACCTGCTGCTCCCTCGGGTACTTACGGAGGGTCCCCAATAGGTTTCGGAAAAAAATTAACCGAAAGCCATATCACCAAAATATTCATGGGCTAACACACACGAAAAATGAGAAAAATCGCCTAATTCCTGTTAAATACCTAGTAAATGCCCAAAAACGTTGTGAAAATTCACGAGACTTCACCTACTGCTCCCCTGGGTACTTATGGAGGGTCCCTAATAGGTTTCAGAAAAAAATTGACCGGTAACCATATCACAAAAAATTTCATTGGGTAACACACACGAAAAATGAAAAAACTGGCCTAATTCCTGTTAAATACCTCATAAATGTCCAAAAAACACCGTGAAAATTCCCGAGGCTTCACCTGCTGCTCCCCAGGGTACTTACAGAGACTCCCCAATAGGTTTCGGAAAAAAATTGACCGAAAGCCATATCACAAAAATTTTAATGGGCTAACACACCCGAAAAATGAGAAAACCAAAATATTCAAGGGCTAACACACACAAAAAATGAAAAAAAATCGCTTAATTACAATTAAATGCCTCGTAAATACCCAAAAAGGCTGTGGAGATTTTTGAGGCTTCACCTGCTTCTCCCCCGGGTACATACGGAGGGTCCCCAATAGGTTTCTGAAAAAATTGACCGGAAGCCATATTACAAAAATATTCATGGGCTACCACACAATAAAAATGAGAAAAATCGCATAATTTCTATTAAATGCCTCGTAAATAAGAGAAAACGTCGTGAAAATCCCGAGGCTTGAATTGCTGCTCCCCGGGTACTTACGGAGGGTCTCCAATTGGTTTCGGAAAAAACTGACCGGAAGCCATATCACAAAAATATTCATGGGCTAACACACATTAAAAAGAAAAAAAACAGCCTGATACCAATTAAATTCCTCGTAAATGCCCAACAACGCCGTGAAATTCTCGAGGCTTCACTTGCTGCTCCCTCAAGTAGTTACGGAGGGTCCCTAAATAGTTTCGGAAAAAATTTGACCGGAAGCCATATCATCAAAATATTCATTTCTAACACACGAAAAATGAGAAAAATAGCATAACTCCCCTTAAATGCCTCGTAAAAACCCAAAAATGCCGTGAAAATTTCTTAGGCTTCACCTACTTCTCCCCCGGGTACTTATCGAGACTCCCCAATAGGTTTCGAAAAAACAATTAACCGGAAGCCATTTCACCCAAATATTCATGGGATAACACACAAAAAATGAGAAAACTCACCTAATTCCTATTAAATGCCTCGTAAACGGCTAAAAACGCCGTGGAAATTATCAAAGTTTCACTTGCTTCTCCCTCGGGTACTTACGGAGGGTCCCAATAGGTTGTGGAAAAAAATTGACCGAAAGCCATATCACAAAAATATTAATGGGCTAACACACACGAAACAAGAAAAATTCGCCTAATTCTTATTAAATGCCTCGTAAATGCAAAAATACATTGTGAAAATTTCTGAGGCTTAACCTTCTGCTCCCCCGGGTACTTACGAAGGGTCCACCATAGGTTTCAGAAAAAAATTGACCGGAAGCCAATTCACCAAAATATTCATGGGCTAACACACACGAAAAATGAGAAAAAAATCACATAATTCCTATTAAATGTCTCGTAAATGCCCAAAAACGACGTGAAAATTCCCGAGACTTCGCCTGCTGTTCCTCCGGGTACCTACGGGGGGTCCCCAATAGTTTTCATAATTCTTTTTACCAGAAGCCATTTCACAAAGATATTCATGGGCTAACGCACACGAAAAATGAGAAAAATCCCCTAATTCCTCTTAAATACCGCGTAAGTGCCCAAAAATGCCGTGAAAATTTCTAAGGCTTAACCTGGTGCACCCCTGTGTACTTACGGAGGGTCCCCAATAGGGTTCGAAAAAAATTGACCGGTAGCCATACACCAAAATATTCATGGGCTAAGACACATGAAAAAGAAAAAAAATCGCATAATTCCTATTAAATGCCTCTTAAATGTCCAAAAACGTCATGAAAATTCCCGAAGCTTCACCTGCTGCTCCCCCGGGTACTTACGCAGGGTCCCGAGCTGGTTTGGGAAAAAATTTGACCGGAAGCCATTTCACCAAAATATTCATTACTAACACACACGAAAAATGAGAAAAATCGCCTACCTCCTCTTATATGCCTCGTAAAAGCCCAAAAACGCCGTGAAAATTTCTTAGGCTTCACCTACTTCTCCCCCGGTACTCACTGAGAGTCCCCAATAGGTTTCGAGAAAAAAATTAAACGGAAGCCATTTCATCCAAATATTCATAGGCTAACACACACGAAAAATGAGAAAAAATCACCTAATTCCTATTGAATGACTCGTAAATGCCTAAAAACGCCGTGAAAATTATCGAGGCTTCACCTACTGCTCCCCCGGGTACTTACGGAGGGTACCAATAGATTGTGGAAAAAAATTGACTGGAAGCCATATCACCAAAATATAAATGGGCTAACATACACGAAAAATGAGAAAAATCGCTTAATTCCAATTAAATGTCTCGTAAATGCCCAAAAAAGCTGTGAAAATTCCCGAGTCTTCATTTGCTACTCCCTCGGATACTTACGGAGGGTCCCCGATAGGTTTTAGAAAAAAATTGATCAGAAGTCATATCACCAAAATATTCACTGGCTAACACACACGAAATGAGAAAAATCGTCTAATTCCTATCAAATGTCTCGTAAATGCAAAAATACGTCGTGAAAATTCCCGACGCTTCACCTGCTACTCCCCCGAGTACTTATGGAGGGTCCACAATAGGTTTCAAAAAACAAATTGACCGGAAGCCATTTCACAAAAATATTCATAGGCTAACACACACGAAAAATGAGAAAAAAATCACATAATTTATATTAAATGTCTCGTAAATGCTCAAAAACGCCGTGAAAATTTCCGAGGCTTTGTATGCTGCTCCACCAGGTACCTACGGGGGGTCCCCAAAAGGTTTCGGGAATTTTTTTTACTAGAAGTCATATCACCAAAATATTCACGGGCTAACACATACGAAAAAATAGAAAAATCCTCTAATTCCTATTAAATACCTCGTAAGTTCCCAAAAATGCTGTAAAAATTTCTGAGGCTTAATATGGTGCTCCCCTTGGTACTTACGGACGGTCTCCAATAGGGTTCGAAAAAAATTGACCAGAAGCCATATATTAAAATATTCATGGGCTAACACACACGAAAAATGAAAAAAAATCGCCTAATTCCTATTAAATGCGTCGTAAATGCCCAAAAACTCTGTGAAAATTCTTGAGGCTTCTCCTGCTGCACCCCCGGATACTTAATAGGTTTCGGATAAAAATTGATAGGAAGTCGTATCACCAAAATATTCAAAGACTAACACGCAAGAAAAAAGAGAAAATTGTTTAATTCCTATTAACTTCCTCGTAAATGCCCCAAAAGGCCGTAAACATTTCCGAGACTTCTCCTACTTCTCCCCCGGGTACTTACTGAGGGTCCCCAATAGCTTTCGGAAAAAAATTGAACGAAAGCCATATCACCAAAATATTAATACGATAACACACACGAAAAATGAGAAAAATCGTCTAATTCCTATTAAATGCCTCGTAAATGACCAAAAACGCAGTGAAAATTTTCGAGGCTTCACTTGCTGCTCTCTGGGTACTTACGGAGAGTCCCTAATAGGTTTTTTAAAAAATTTGACCGAAACTCATATCACCAAAATATTCACGGTCTAACACACCTGAAAAATGCGAAAAAATCATCTAATTCCTATTAAATGCCACGTAAGTGCCCAAAAACGCTGTAAAAATTTTCGACGCATCACCAACTGCTTCCCTGGGTACTTACGGAGGGTCCCCAATAGGTTTAAGAAAAAAATTGACTGGAAGCCAATCACCAAAATATTCATGGGCTAAGACACACGAAAAATAAGAAAAATCGCTTAATTCCTATTAAATGCCTCAAAATGGCTAAAAACGCCGTTAAAATTTCCGAGGCATCACCTGCGTCTCCCCCAGGAACTTACGAAGGGTTGCCAATAGGTTTCGGAAAAAATTGACTGGAAGCCTATCCTATTAAATGCCTTGTAAGTGCCCAAAAATATCGTGAAAAATCCCGAGGCTTCATCTGCGGCTCCCCCGGGTACTTACGGATGGTCCCCAATAGGTTTCAAAAAAAATTGATCGGAAGCCATTTCACCAAAATAATAATGGGCTAACACACACGAAAAATGAGAAAAAAAATCGCATAATTCCTATTAAATGTCTCGTAAATGCCCAAAAACGCGGTGAAAATTCCCGAGGCTTCGCATGCAGCTCCCCCGGGTAACTACGGAGGGTCCCCAATAGGTTTCGGATTTTTTTTTTACCAGAAGTCATATCACCAAAATATTCATGGGATAACACACACAAAAAATGAGAAAAATCCCTTAATTCCTATTAAATACCTCGTAAAATGCAGTGAAAATTTCCGAGGATTACCCTGGTGCTCCCTTGGGTACTTACGGAGGGTCCCCAATAGGGTTCGAAAAAAATTGACTGGAAGCCATATATCAAAATATTCATGGGCTAACGCACACGAAAAATGAAAAAAAGTACCTAATTCCAATTAAATGCCTCATAAATGGCCAAAAACGCTGTGAAAATTCTCGAGGCTTCACCTGCTGCTCCCATGGGTACTTACGGAGGGTCTCCAATAGGTTTCGGATAAAAATTGATCGGAAGTCGTATCACCAAAATATTCAAGGACTAACACACACGAAAAATGAGAAAAATCTCTTAATTCAAATTAACTTCCTTGTAAATGCCCCAAATGGCCGTAAAATTTTCCGAGACTTCTCCTGCTTCTCCCCCTGGTACTTACCGAGTGTCACCAATAGCTTTCGGGAAAAAAATTGACCGTCAGCCATATCACCAAAATATTCATGGGGTAACACACACGAAAAATGAGAAAAATCACCTAATTCCTATTAAATGCCTCGTAAATGCCAAAAAACACAGTGAAAATTTTCGAGGCTTCACCTTCTGCTTCCTGGGTACTTACGGAGAGTCCCTTATAGGTTTGAGAAAAAAATTGACCGGAAGCCATATCACAAAAATATTCATGGGCTAACACACCAGAAAAATAAGAATAATCGTTTAATTCCTATTAAATGCCTCGTAAATGTATAAAATTCCTCTGAAAACTTTCGAGGCATCATATACTGCTCCCCCTGGTACTTACAGAGGGTCCCCAATAGGTTTCGGAAATAAATTGACTGGAAGCCATATCACCAAAATATTCATGGGCTAACACACAAGAAAAATAAAAAAATCGCTTAATTCCTATTAAATAACTCGAAAATGGCTAAAAACGCCGTGAAAATTTCCAAGGCATCACCTACTGCTCCTCCGGGAACTTAAGGAGGGTCCCCAATAGGTTTTAGAAAAAATTGACTGAAAGCCATATCACCAAAATATTCATTGTCAAACACATACGAAAAATGAAAAAATCGTCTATCCTATTAAATGCCTTGTAAATGCCAAAAAATGCTGTCAAAATATCTAAGGCTTCATCTGCTGCACCCCCGGGTACTTACGGAGGGTCCCCAATCGCTTTTAGAAAAAAATTGACCAGAAGTCATATCATTAAAATATTCACTGGCTAACACACACGAAATGAGAAAAATCGCTTAATTCCTATTAAATGCCTCGTAAATACCAAAATACGCCGTGAAAATTTCCGAGGCTTTGACTGCTGCTCCCCCGGATACTTACGGAGGGTCAACAATAGGTTTCAAAAAAAAATTGACCAGAAGCCATTTCACCAAAATATTCATGGGCTAACACACACGAAAAATGAGAAAACAATCGCATAATTCCTATTAAATGTCTCGTAAATACTCCAAAACGCGGTGAAAATTCCAGAGGCTTCGCATGCTGCTCCCCCGGGTACCTACAGAGGGTCCCCAATAGGTTTTGGAAAAAAATTTGACCAGAAGCCATATCACCAAAATATTTATGAGCTAACACACAGCAAAAATGAGGAAAATTTCCTAATTCCTATTAAATACCTCATAAGCGCCCAAAAATGCCGTGAATATTTTTGAAACTTACCCTGGTGCTCCTTTTGGTACCTAAATTGGGTCCCCAATAGGGTTCGAAAAGAATTGACCGGAAGTCATATACAAAAATATTCATTGGCTAACACAAACGAAAAATGACAAAAAGCGCCTAATTCCTATTAAATGCCTCGTAAATGCCCAAAAACGTTGTGAAATTTTTTGAGGCTTCTCCTGCCTCACCCCCGGGTACTTACGGAGGGTCTCCAATAGGTTTCGGATAAAAATTGATCGGAAGCCGTATCACCAAAATATTCAAGGACTAACACGCACGAAAAAAGAGAAAAATCGTTTAATTCCTATTAACTGCCTCGTAAATGCCCCCAAAGGCTGTAAACATTTTCAAGACTTCTCCTGCTTCTCCCTCGGGTACTTACCGAGGGTCCCCAATAGCTTTCGGGAAATAATTTAAAAGAAGCCATATCAACAAAATATTAATATGATAACACACACGAAAAATGAGAAAAATTGTCTAATTCCTATTAAATGCCTCGTAAATACCCAAAAACTCAGTGAAAATTTTTGAGTCTTCACCTGCTGCTCCCTGGGTACTTACGGAGAGTCCCTAATAGGTTTTAGAAAAAAATTGACCGGAAGCCATATCACAAAAATATTCATGGGCTAACAGAGCCAGAAAATGAGAAAAATCGTCTAATTCCTATTAAATGCCTCGTAAATGCCCAAAAACGCTGTGAAATATTTTGAGGCATCACCTGCTGCTCCCCCGGGTACTTACGGAGGGTCCCCAATAGGTTTCGGAAAAAAATTGACTAGAAGCCATATTATCAAAATATTCATGGGCTAACACACACGAAAAATAAGAAAAATCGCTTAATTTCTATTAAATGCCACGAAAATGGCTAAACACACCGTGAAAATTTCCAAGGCATCACCTGCTGCTCCTTCGGGAACCTACGTAGGGTCCCGAATAGGTTTTGAAAAAAATTGACTGGAAGTCATATCACCAAAATATTTATTGTCAAACACACACGAAAAATGAAAAAATCGCCTAATTCCTATTAAATGCCTTGTAAATGCCTTAAAATGCAGTGAAAATTTTCGAGGCTTCACGTTTTGTTCCCCCGGCTACTTACGGAGGGTCCCCAATAGGTTTCAAAAAAATTTGACCGGAAGCCATATCACCAAAATATTAATGGGCTAACACATACGAAAAATAAGAAAAATCACTTAATTCCAATAAAATGCCTCGTAAATTCCCAAAACACCGTGAAAATATCGAGGCTTCACCTGCTGCTCCCCCGGGTATTTATGGAGGGTCTCCAATAGGTTTCAGAAAAAATTGATCTGGATCCATAACACCAAAATATTCAAGGGCCAAACCACAAAAAATGAGAAATATCGGCTAACTCCTATTAAATGCCTCGTAAACGCCCAAAAATGCCGTGAAAATTTTTTAGGCTTCACTTCCTGTTCCCCGGGTACTTACTGAGGGTGCCCAATAGGTTTCGAAAAAATTTTGACCGGAAGCCATATCACAAAAATATTCATGGCTAACACACACGAAAAATGAAAAAAAAATAGCCTAATTCCTATTAAATGCCCCGTAAATACCCAAAAATACTATGAAAATTTTCGAGGCTCCCCCAGGTACTGTCGTAGGGTTCCCAATAGGTATCATAAAAAATTGATTGAAAGCCATATCACCAAAATATTTATGGGCTAACACACATGAAAAATGAGAAAAATCGCCTTATTCCTATTAAATGCCTCGTAAATGCCCAAAAACGTCGCAAAAATTATCGAGGCTTCACCTGCTCCTCCCCCGGGTACTTACAATTGGTCCCTAATATATTTCGGAAAAAATTAACCGGAAACCATATCAAAAAAATATTCATGGGATGACACACACGAAAAATGAGAAAAATTGTTTAATTCCTATTAAATGTCTCACAAATGCCCAAAAATGCCGTAAAAATTCACGAGGCTTCACCTGCTTTACCCCCGGGTATTTAAGGACGGTCCCCAGTAGGTTTCGAAAAAAGATTGACCCGAAGCCATATCACCAAAATATTCATGGGCTAACACACACGAAATATAAGAAAAATCGCCTAATTTCTATTAAATGCCTCG